>JAQQPU010008430.1:0-35334 GCA_029168905.1 Artemia sp. Kazakhstan ARC1039 | reverse complement strand
GGCAGCCAATTATGTGATTAAGGGCAGGGGACTGAAGTTATATTGGCAGTTCACAAAACCTTATATTACCAGCAATTTCTATCATACCTATTAAATCTTTATTAATAAGTAATCAGCAAAAATCACAAATCATCAATAAGCTTCAGCATTAATCAATATTCTTGGATTAGAGCAAAATCTTTCCAAGACATTATGGATAATTGCTTCTTGTTTGACTTTTAATCTGTCATTCCAGCTGTTTATTTCCAGCTTTTTCAACCATCTACCTTTTATCAAGTGCCTTTTGAGCCATCTACCTTTTCTCAACTGCTTTTTCAACCATCTGCTTTTTCAGCCAAATCTAGTGTAAATTTGAAGTTCTAGGTGGGCAGCTGCCCTCCTCTCCCCCCTTTCGTAGGCCCATGCGCATGCACATTGTCAAAACAATGTATCTCAAAGAATGGATTAGGATAGTAAGTTGGTACTGTTATTTATTTAGTTGGGAAGGCTTAAAGGGAAAGATCACCTGACCAAATGGCAATATGTGCACGCTACTACTAATATTGCTACCAATAGTCCACTACTACATTTACTACTACTACTACTAATATCACTTCAACTACCACTTCAATAAGGGAATTTCAGGGGGAAGGTTAACTGAATCACAACACGCCGTCTGTATGTTGATTGTCAAAAGAGAGAATCAGCAATATCTTACGAACAGTTTTGTCAATATAAACAGACTATGTCAATACAAAACGAACAGAAATTAATTAAAAAAAACTTTTTCCGCAAAATAAGTTTTTCAAAAAAAAGTAAAGAACTCCATTCAACCGAAAATGAACAAAAATAGAATCAAATAATCTACCAAGCATACAACTACCACAAATCAGTATCAATAAATAAATGAACTAGATAAATTATTTATTAAAATAAATAACAGAGTCAACCTCAAAACGAGAAGAAATTAATATGAGTAGGGTTCTAAAACCTGTTGGCTTTCTAAAAGCCAGAATATAATCTGTACTTTACTGAAAAACATTCTTTAAAATGTTTTTATTTTTATAACTTTAAGAAATAAAAAATCCATTAAGATTGTAAGGAATAAATATCAGCATATGTATATTAAACTGACAATGCACATTTTCTTCAATAAATTCTTTTGATTTTTTTTTTTAGTAAAATACAAATTATATTCTGGCCTTTAGAAACCATAGGGTTTTAGAACCCTACTCATAATAATTTCTGATCGTTTTGAGTTTGACTCTGTTATTTATTTTAATTTTTGTTTGTTTTGGGTTTCATGTATTTATTGATTCTGGTTGGTGGTAGTTTTTTACTTGGTAGGTTATTTAATTCTATTTTTGTTCATTTGTGGTTTAATGGAGTTCTTTACCTTTTCTTGAAAAACTTATTTTGTGGAAGAAATTTTTTAATTAATTTCGAAAAATAACAAAGTTTTATGGAGAAAAGTAAAGCTATATTAAAACAAAAGACGAGCAGAAATAAAGTCATAAAATAATCAAAGACAGCTAGTGGTAAAAAACTGTAATAAGGAGCAACACGGCCCATTATCAATTGAAACTCTAAAAGAAACGGAATTTTTATAGCAATAGACGTGAAGAAAATAATCTTTTAAGCTGATTCAAAGTATATAAAATTCAAACCCAGTTTAATATTACCCAACAAAAGTTACCGGTCTGAGAAAATTTATCTAATTTTTGAAAAAGGGGGGGGGGAACAACCCCAAAATTACAAGTATCTAATGTGAAATATATCAGATTCAGCGTATGAAAAAACGGAAAAGAAGAGGTTTCAAGCTCCCATCTGCAAAAATATGGAATTTTGTACTTTCTGAAAGAAGGAAGATCAAATATCCTTTTTTTTAAGGTATCCCCCAGGGGTGATTGCATCAAACCAATATTCCTAAAGGATCGAGAAAGGGCTCATTGGATTTGAAATTGAAAGTTCTAGTGCCCATTTTAAATGACCAAAAAGATCGGAGGGCAACAAGCTCCCTTCCCAAGCTCCTTTTTCCCAGAAGTCACACGATCAAAATTTCGAGATAACAATTTTGTTCAACATAGTTGAAAGGTCCAATAATTCTAGGGATGAAACGACCCCCCTCCACACACACACCCCTAAGGAAAGGGAAAGAAGTTACGAAATTTGCCCATTGTTTACATATAGTATTGTTATTGGGAGGTATACAGACATTGTTCGGGGAGGGACATCTCCTGCAGGGGGGGATTTTCCACAGCAAAAATTATTTGTGGAGAAGGAATTTTTTGGGGGGATTTTTTTTTCAAGGGACATTCACATGGTGGGAAGAAGGATTCTCCATGGAGGGGAGACAGATTTCACGTTTTTATTTGAAAAACTGTTTGAAATTAAGCAAAAAAAAAAAAAAAAAGTTTTTTTCCAACTGAATGAAAAGAAAAACATTAAAATTTAAAACAAACAGAAAATATTCCATATTTGATGGAGGCTTTCCCCCTTCTCAATACCTCACTCTTTACGCTGAAGCTTGGCTTTTTGTCCCATTTCTTTACAAACGATTTCTGAAAAACCAAGGGGTCGTTTAATTAGAATAGGAAACTTTTTTAAAGCACTAAAAACTTTATCGTGAAGAGAGAGGAATTGAGGAGGAGGTAAATACCCTCATAAATGGAATAATTTCTGTTTGTTTTAAGTTTAAATGTTGCTCTTTAATTTCAGTTGAAAATGCTTGTATTTTTATCTAATTTAACCTCAGACCGAACAGAAATTACCGTCAATCAATAAATGAACCCAGAATGAACGGAAACCAAGCGAACGAACAGAAATGGGTGTCTCATTAGGTGAAAACTTTTGGAGATCGTTCTCTAGGACAAGAAAATTGTACCTCAAAGGCTTCCCAACGGAATACTCTGAAAAAGAGACGCATGACCAAGTAAATAAAAAAAACACTAAGTGCACCTATTTTTTCAAATTATTTAAACTGTTTCGGGAATGGCTTGAGAGACCGAGTTGAAAAACGTTGAGGGAGTATCGGAAAGAGAGAAGGGCAGGCTGAGTAAAGTTCAAATCCTGTCTTGGTAATGGGGGAGAGGCAAATCAGGAGACATCTTGTGTGTCCATTAGATCGAAGTACCATACCTGCAGTATTTTGGTGACGGCTTTGGGGATAAAATCAAAACTTTCAGTTAGGGGCTAATAGCCACTAGGTCAGGTAGATGAACAGGCTAAAAAAACTTTTTTCTCTGATTCAATATATAAGCTTCTTGCAAGTAGAGGTCGATATTGAAATCCGACTAGTACAAGACCACACGCCCATTTCTAGACCAATCAGAGTTGTTTCTAAGCCTAATACATACTAACCGGAGTGACGTCAGACCTGTACTTCCAGGAATTTTTAGCTTAGATTTGCATAATCGACAATGATGAAAATCTGACGGGGAATTCTAATGTATCATGAGGGGAATTAAGAAACTAATGGTCTTCTCTACTTTTGTGTAAAAGATAAATTCCTGAATCATTATTTCGACACCTTAATAGTGTAACTAGGACATCTAAGATAATTTTCAGAAATTCAAACGAGATACAATGACATTAAGAGAGATTGAGAAAGTTTGAATATATTTAACACGGGAATAGTTCCATGGGAATTTAGATGTTTCAGTGCATAGTTGTCGAAACAGATTGAGACATTTTAGGGGATTATTTGAGCGAAACAGATTGAGACATTTTAGGTGATTATTTGGGGGGAAAAAATTGACACATATTAGGGGATTATTTGGGCGAATCAGATTGAGAGAGATTGAGAGAGATTAAGAGAGATTGAGAGCAATGCAGAGAATGTTGGCCAAATTTAGTAACTGGATTTTGTGATTTGATGAGTTTGGGCTTATAAATAACGCCTAAAAGGCCTTATTTGTCTCCTCATGTAAATTTGTGGCAACGAGATGACTTCTTTTTTGAATATTCTCGTTTATTTGATTGAAATTGTTTAATAATGATTTAAATAAGGGTACTATTTTCCTCCACTAGGTATAGTTTCGGAGAGTTGTTAAGGATGTTTGGTATAGGTGAATCATATATTATTAAGATATCTTTAGCAAGGAAATATATATTTTAGAGAATAGAGCTCACAGGTCTGAGGCAGCATGTTGGGTGTAAGCTTGCTATTTTTCTGAACTAGGTATAGTTTCAGTGAGTTGTTAAGGAAGTTTGGCATAGGTGAATCCTATATTATTGAGATATCTTTAGCGAGGAAGTATGTATTTTAGAGAATAGAGCTCAGAGGTCCGAGGCAGCATGTTGGGCATAAGGTTACCATTTTTCTCCACTAGGTATAATTTCAGAGACTTGTTAAGGAAGCTTGGTATAGGTGATTCACATATTATTGAGATATCTTTAGAGAGGAAAGATATATTTTAGAGAACACAGCTCAGAGACCTGAGGCAGCATGTTGGGCATAAGGTTGGAATTTTTTTCCCCTGCTATAATTTTGGGTTTTCGGGGAGGGTAAAAATGGGTGTGTATGTTATTACTTTCCGACATGCCTCTCAAGATTTCCCTCTGATTTAAAGTTAAAGCATCACATGAAACACTGTAAACGTCATGGATACCAGGCTGTGGAGACAGTAAGCGGAGATAGAGCGATCTCACGTTTTAGAATTTCCAGAACACTCTCCTACAGAGCAATAAGATCGCTTTGTACTGCGAGGCCCGACTCACAAACGTGTATGATTCGTCAAATCCAAATCGTTTTAAAATAAAGGAAGCCATAGGGGTCTCTTACGCTCATGCGCAAAGAGATTCCAATAATACCATGCAAGTGCTGGATGTAGTTGAGTCGTTGGGAGGTGAAGACTGCATGCGCTTGGCATTGGTCAGTCTAATCAAAACAGCGAACGGTGCAATTTCGCGCCTTCGTTACACAAACTATCCTATGCTCCTATCACCAGATGACAGATTGGCCATTAAAAATCGTAAAATATGTTGGGTTTACAAGGGGAATTTGATGATGGTGTAGGGAATGGAGGGAGGAGGAAGGTGATCGACCATGATCATTTGTGGCAGGAAATTACATCAGGAAGGAGTAACTTTAGAGGGGTAGCACATCAGTCGTGCAATTTAAAAGTTAGACAGCAGTATTTCGTACCTGTTTTTATACACAATTCCAATTGTGACTTAAAGTTTGTTCTACCGGCGTTGGTCCGCATTGCCAATGGTGGAGTTGTAGATGACGCATGGATAAATGGTTCTTTTTCATATAATATGATACCCAAATCATCGGAGAAGCTACTGCTGCTAGAATTCATGAGGAAAACAGTTGACAAGGGTAACACATGCCTGAATAAAATCCGTTTTTTACACTCTTTCATCTGCTTACCCAAATCCTTAAGTCAATTGATTCAGGTACAGAAAAGTGACAATTTCGACAGCTTTCCCCTCCTTAAACAGCGCTTCCCCGATGATGAAATGTATGATTTATTAACGTGTAAGGGCATATATGCATATGATTATTACAACTCTGCCTCGAGGCTAGATGAGGTGTCAGTACCGCCAATTGAAGCTTTTTACAATTCTCTTACTGAGAGTAAGTGCACCACTAGCGACTATGAATTTGCTAAAAGGGTTTGAGTAAAGGGCGGATGTAAAAATGGGTGGGATTATTGTAAACTATACTTGTCTAGTGACGTACTCACTCTTCTGGATACTGTGAGCAAGAATACGGATAAAATATATGGGGAGTTTGGGTTGGATTTAGGTTATTATTTTTCCACTCCTCATCTGGTGATGGACTTGATACTTAAAATCAGCAAAGAAGAATTAGGTCTGATCGTCGATGTGGATCAGCATCTGTTTGTAGAGAGATCAATGAGGGGTGGGTATGTTTTCCACGGGGACCGTATTATGAAAACTGATCCGACCGGACAGCACACCGATGAAAAGTCAGACGCAGTTTTCTTGGATATGAATTCCCTTTACCCATTGGCAATTTCTCACTACTGTTTTCCATGTGGCAATTATAAATGGCTTAACAGTCCATGTGCTTCGAGTTTCCCCGACATTGCTAGCGTTGAGGAGAATGGGGCACAGGGATGGTTTTTTGAAATTGACGGTGAAATACCCATGGAAATCCATGACTCGGTAAAAGACTGTTTTTCCGTGCATAAATAGACCGGTGGGTAGGGACTCTCTGAGCCCATAAAATTTATCTTTAGTAGAGGATGGGAGTATGCAATAGGTACCTTCAAAACAAAAACTAATTGCCGACCTCAACCCGAAACAGAATATCGTTGTTCATCACGTGCTATTGAAAGGGATGGTGTTCAATGGTTTCAAAGTCACAAAGATTCATAGAGCCCTCCAATTTGATCAAAAGCCTTATATGAAAACGTTTATTGACACCTTTGTCAGTAAGCGTTCACAAGCGAAAACGAAAGTTGAAATAGAAGTCTATAAATTCATTTTGAACTCAGCCTCCGGTAAAATGTGCGAAAGCGTACGAAACAGAAGTCGATGTGACATTGTAACCAGTCCCAAAGATTGTGCTCAAATCATTGCGGATCCAAACTTCACATCGTTCACAATCATAGACTCTGATATGGTGCTCCTACATCGCAAGAAAAGAAACATTGTTTTAAATAAAAATATTGCAGGCGGGAGTGCAATAACTGAAATATCTAAAAAACTCATGTTGTCATTTTATTATAATGTATGCAAGGTACAGTGGCCGATTGAGGGACAAGTTCAAGTTTATTATGGAGACACTGATTCACTCCTGTTAAAAGTTAAAACTGAAAATCTATTGAACGATTTGTAAAATGGCGAGTACATTAGCTCACGAATGAACTATACCAATTGGGATGAATCCCGCTACCCAGAGCTAGTGAAACGCCAGGCCCCAAATCAATTGTTAATGTTAAAATCTGAAACGGGTAGCGATCTGATATCCAGTGGTTTGTTCCCTTGGCCGAAGGTATATATTCTATTATTATTTACCTTTTTTTTATTATAAATTTTTCTTCCTGACTTCAGCTTGCTTTTTCTTCATATAATTTCAGTATGACTGTTGACCATAGTATAAATATATACGAATATTCGTCTATATATTTAAACTGTGTTATAGTGCTCGTATATACATATACATATACTGTGCTGTTGACTGAACAAGATTCAAATTTAACTTATGGAAGTAGGTCACTATTGACAAGATAGTGTAAAGTCTGTTTGCTTTCTCCTTAGTATTCTCACATCATTGCAAATGATAATCTCATGAAAGAGAATGTTATCGTCACTATAGGCCTACGAGTAAGCGAAATGGGTATTTTCTCATACTAATAACTTAACCTCGGTGGCAACCCTGCTTCAGGAAAAAAGAAAAACAAAAACAGAAAAATAAGCGCGCATCCGCGACCATTCCTCTCGAAAGGAGAAAATACATATTTTCACATTTTTGTAGATATGGGCTTGCAAGTTCACAAATAATAAACTTGAATGTGAAAAAGAGGGAAATGATGTGGGATTAGTAACCCACTTTCACAATTAAGAAAGCCTTTGGTGGAACACATCGTAGTAACAAACTTTAGGTAAACAACAACCCTTGTCGATAAAAACCGAAATTATAAAAAAAAGTCTCGATTATAAAATATGCAACAACAGAATTAATCATTCATATCAATTCTGAAATGTACTAATTTGGAGTTAAAATAGATCAAAATAGATCTGATGCTTAAATGAAGTACAACAAAATTGTTTTCATCTTCACAACTTTGCTCAATCCCAATTTATAAGGTTTTAAAGATATGCAAAACTCATTTCCAAAATTTTGAAAAAAAACATATATTGCTTAAAATTCTACTCAAATAACAGGAATTGCATTTTTTAGAACTAAAGCCAGAGAAAAAGAAACTGATAACTGGAAATAAAGGTAAAATGTTGTTTTGTCAAAATTTCAATAGGTAGCCTAGGCTATAGACCTGTTATGAAGGCAAATTTCAGGACCCTCTAGAGAGAGAAGGAGTGAAGGTAGGAACTTCAAAATGCCTTCCCAGGACATAGGCTACTTTAACCTATAGACCCATCCCTGAAAGTTTTATTTTCCTAACCTAACCCCTTTCCAAGATAGCCAAAAGTAGCTTAAGTAGAATTTTACCAAAATCTATGCTACTCCTTCCTGGTTCCGGTCCACGATTCTTCATAGCCTGTTAAGCTAGGACACATCTATTCTATGCCTCTGTCCTAGCTAAATGAAGTTTTTTATTCAGTTAGTAAACGAACACCCGATGTTTTGTATCAAAATCACTCTGGCCTGTCACAAAGAACTTACCTCTTTATACACTTTGTTTCAAATGTCAAATTTATACTTTATCTATCAATCATAAACATATAATACATAAACTATCAATCGCGTCGAAGTCTCTTTATCAACTGAACTTAAAAAAGTCCATACCATACTCCCCTAGCAATAAACAAGCAAGTTGTTACGTTTAACAGGATGAAAACTGGGTTTAACTCAAGATTTAGCGAAATGCCAGTATCCAGAGAATTATATTTAATGGAATGATGACTGTAAAGAATTTTAAATGGGAGTATTTTAATAACAACCTCACAATCCTCAGAGCAAGGGTAGAAGTTATAATAGTTGCCTTTTATTGACATATAGGGTTTTTAAAGAAGGAATGGTCACATAAAATTCGGAGGGGCTCATTGGATTGGAAATCAGAAGCTCTAGTAACCATTTTAAGAGTCAAAGTGATCGATGGGCGACTTGCCCCCCCCCCCCCACACTCTTTACCCCAAATGCTTCCGATAGAAATATTAAGGTAGCTATTTTGTTCAAAATAGTCTAAAGATCATGTAGCAAGGCCTTCGGGCTTGAAACAACCCATTCGAGCCTAGGGGCAAGCAAGGCCGTACCCAGGATTTTTTTCGGAGTGGTGTTTACTCAGATGTTTTCGAGGGGGGAGGGGGTTACACGAAAAACCTAAGAAAATGCATACAAAATTTGTTTATTTCCGTTTTTGTTACGTTTTTACGATTTAGATAAGAATTTTTGCGGGTAGGTCAAACCCGCCCCCCTCTGGGTACGGCCTTGGGGGCAAGGGTTGTAAGTTATACCGTGGGCGTACGGAAGGGGGGGCAGAGGGGGGGGGGGGCAGCCGCCCCCCCCTCTATAACTTCAAATTTAAACTAGATATGGTTGAAAAGGCTGTTGAAAAAATTTGATGGTTAAAAAAGCAGTCGATAAAAGGTAGATGTTTGAAAAAGCTGGAAATAAACAGCTGGAATGACAGAATAAAAGTCAAACAATCATCCATATGCAATTATCCATAATGTCTTGGAAAAATTTATCGGTACTTTCACATTATCCGGGCCTCTCGAAAAAGTCAAGTTTGGTTAATGCTAATGAAATAAAATGAAATAGGATGAATATGTAATAGTTTAGAAACAAATTTGGGCTATGTATCTGCACATTTGGGGTGGGGAGTAAAGCATTGCATATATTAGATACGTAACCTAACCTAACCTAGATACCTTTCCCCGCCCCTAAAATCCAAAAGCCACAGTTTAATATCTTATGCGCAATGCAAACCACGCTATCATTGCCATATCTACAGCGGTCATCATGTTAAAAACGGGTTTTATAATTGCCTTCTCTATAGCGATTAAGCCGAGAGGCCCGGATAATGCAAAATTACCGATTTATCTCTAATCCCAGAAGATTAATAAATGATGAAGCTTATTGATGATTTATGATTTATAGTGATTACTTCTTAATAAAGATTTCATAGGTATGACAGAACCTGCTGGCAATGTAAGGTTTTCGGAACTGCCAATATAACTTCAGCCCCCCCTTTCATCACAGAATCGGTTCCCCCTCCCCCACCCCCTAGAGAAGAAGCTACGTACGTCCATGAGCTATGCCCTGGGAGCATTTAAGGTTTTTTTTATGGAATGGGTGGTCATATAAACTTCAGATGGGGCTCATTTGATTGGAAATTGGAAGTTATAGTGACCTTTCTAAGTGTCAAAAGTGATCGAAGAGCACCGCACCCTCTTTCTGACGTCTTCTTTTCCCCAAATGCAAGCAATAGAAATTTTGAGATAGTCAATTCTGTTCAAAATAGTCCAAAGATCATGGAACAAGGCCTTCGGGGTTGAAACAACCCCTTAGAACCTGCGGGTAAGGGTTGTAAGATATGCCCAGGGGGTATTTAAGGTTGTATGGAAGGGGTGGTCGTATAAACTTTAGAGGGGGTTCATGTAATTGGAAATTGAAAGTTGAAGTTCCCTTTTAAGAGTCAAAACTAATGAAGGGCAACACGCCTCCCCCACCCCTCTGACGCTCTCTTTTCCCCAAACACATCTGGTCGAAATATTGAGATAGCCATTTTGTTCAAAATAGTCCAAACTACATATAACAATGCCCCCAGGGCATGGGCGCCCATATGAGAGGGGGGGGGGGGGCTAGAGAGGCTCCAGCATCCCCCCTGGCTGAATGATGCTGCCTTATATTTTATATTTTTGTTTTGAGATTTATATTATGCAGCATTGGAAGTGCCGATTAGACCAGGTAAGCCGCCCCTAAAATTCAGCTTGAAAAAAATGGGTACCTAAATATTTTGATTGGATATGTTTGGGGAAATGGTGGGCATGACTGAGGGGTTAGTTGCCCTCCAATCACTTTCTACTACAATAAAGAGACTAGCTCTTTCAATTTCCAATTGAATTAGCCCTTTTTGAAGTCTCTACGACAACCCTCTCTATTAAAACCTAATATGCCCCCAGGGCGTTACCTACAACTCTTACTTTGAGGGCTTGATGGGGGGGGGGGCTGTCTTCCTCAAAGGCCTATTTTCCAAAACTTTTAACTACGTTGATCAAAACAGCTATCTGAAAATTTTGATTGGATGTGTTTGGGGAAATGATTGGCGTGAGAGGGGGATTTGTTGCCCTCCTATACCTTTCGACTTTTAAAAAAGGCGCTAGCCCTTTCAATTTCCAATTGAATTAGCCCTCTTTGAATTTTCTACGATAGTGCTATCTATAAAAACCTTTTATGCCAAAGGACATAACTTACAACCCTTGCCCTGAGGGGCGTGGGGGTTTGTCATCCTCAAAGTGTTAATTTACAGAACTTTAAATTACGTTGAACAAAATGGTTATCTCAAAATTTTAATTGGGTGTGTTCGGGGACAGCGACGGCGTGAGAGGGGGGCTAGTTGCCCTTTAATAGCTTTAGCTTTAGACTATTAAAAAGGGCGCTAGAGCGGGGGGTTAGTTGCCCTCCAATCACTTTCTACTTCAACAAGGGCACTAGTTATTTTAATTTCCTATCAAATGAGCTCTTTTTGAAGTATCTACGACGACCCTTTCTATAAGAACATTATATGCCCCCAGGGTATAATATACAACCCTTACCCTGAGGGTTGTTTGAGCGGAGGGCTGTCTTCCTCAAAGACCTAACTTTCACAACTTTTAACTACGTTGAACAAAATGGCCGTCACGAAATTTAATTGGATGTTTTTGGGAAAATAGTGGGCGTGAGACGGGGGTTATTTGCCCTCCTATCACTTTCGACTTTTAAAATGGTTACTAGCCCTTTCAATTTCCAATTGAATTAGCCTTTGAGAAATTTCTATGACAACACTGTCTGTAAAAAGCTTATATGCCCCCATAACAAAATTTGCAGCCCTTGCTCTGAGGTTTTTGGGGGGTTTGTCATCCTCAAAGCCATAATTTCCAGAACTTTCAACTGCGTTGAACAAAATGGCTAACTAAAAATTTTGATTGGATGTGTTTGGGAAAACGTCGGCGTGAGAGGGGGTTAGTTGCCCTCTAATCACTTTTGACTATTAAAAAGGGCGCTAGCCCTTTCAATTTCCAATCGAATGAGTCTTTTTTGAACCTTCTACGACTACACTTTATTTAAAAACATTATATGCCTCAGGGCGTAACTTACAAGCCTTGACCTGAGGGTTGTGAGGGGGTCGTCACTTTCAAAGACCCAATTTCCAGAACTTTCAACTACGTTGAAAAAAATCGCCATGTCAAAATTTTGATTGGATGTGTAACTTTATACTATTAAAAAGGGGACTAACCCTTTCAAATTATAATCGAATGAAAGCTTTCTGAAGTTGCTACGACAACCCTTTCTATAGGAACTTTATATGCCCCCAGAGCATAAATTACAATCCTTACCCTGAGGGCTGCAGAGAAGGAGAGGGATGCCATCCTCAAAGACTTGATTTCCAGATTTTTCAACTGCATTGAAAAGACTGGCTATCTCAAAATTGCGCGAGACAGCCCTCTCAAAATTGGCTATCTCAAAAATGGGAAAATGGTGGGCGTCAGAGGGGAATTAGTTGCCCTCCAATCACTTTCTAGTATAATAAAGGAATTAGCTCTTTCAATCCAAGCGAATGAGCCCTTTCTGAAGTTTCTACGACAACCCTTCATATAAAAACCTTATATGTCCCCAAGGAATAACTTACAACCCTTACCCTGAGGGCTGTAGGGGGAGGGGGGTTGTCTTCCTCAAATACCTGATTACGTTTTATGGACAACACTGTCTATAAAAACCTTATATGCCCCAAGGGCATAACTTACAACCCTCACCCTGATGGCTGTAGGGGGGTGGGGTGTTGTTTCCCTCAAAGACCTAATGTCGAGAACTCTCAACTACATTGAACAAAATAGCTATCACAAAATTTTTATTGGATGTGTTTGGGGAAATCATGGGCGTGAGAGGGGGGATAGTGGCCCTCTTATCCCTTTTGACTTCGAAAGAGGGCACTAGGCCTTTCAATTTCCAATTGAATTAGCCCTTTTTGAATTTTCTACGACAACACTATCTATAAAATCCTTATATGTCCCCAGGACATAACTTACAACCCTTGCCCTGAGGGGTGTGCATCGTCAATGACATAATTTCCAGAACTTTCAACTACGTTGAACAAAATGGCTATCTCAAAATTTTAGTTGGATGTGTTTGGCGAGAACATGGGCGTGAAAGGGGGCCCTCTAATCACTTTTGACAATTAAAAAGGTCACTAGCCCTTTCAATTTCCAATTGATTGAGCCGCTTTTGAAGCTTTTACGACAACAGTTTCTATAAATACCATATATGCCCCAAGGGCATAACTTACAACCCTTACCCTGAGGGTTGTGAGGGTTCCTTATCTTCAAAGACATAATTTTCAGAACTTTTGACTACGTTGAAAGATTGGCTATCTCAAAGTTTGATTGGATGTGTTTGGGGAAAATGATGTGCGTGAGAGGGGGCTAGTTGCCCTCCAATCACTTTATACTTTTAAAAAGAGGACTAGCCCTTTCAAATTCCAATCGAATGAGCGTTTTCTGAAGTTACCACGACAACTCTTTCTGTAATGACTTTGTATGCCCCCAGGGCATAACTTACAGCCCTTACCCTGAGGGCTGTAGGGGGGGGGTGTCATCCTCAAAGAATTAATTTCCAGAACTTTCAACTGCATTGAAAAAATTGGTTAAAAATTTTAATTGCTTGTGTTTGGGAAAATGGTGGTCGCGAGAGGGGGGTTAGTTGCCCTTCAATCACTTTCTACTACAGTAGGGCTACTAGCTCTTTCAATCCAAGTGAATGAGCCCTTTTTGAATTTTTACGACAACCCTTTATATACAAACCTTATATGCCCCCACGGCATAACTTACATCCCTTACCCTGAGGGTTGTAGGGGGGAGGGGGCGTGTTGTCTTCCTCAAATACCTAATTACGTTTTTATGACAACACTTTCTATAAAAACCTTATATGCCACAAGGGCACAACTTAAAACCCTTGCCCTAAGGGTTTTGAGGTTTCGTCATCTTCAAAGAAACAATTTTCAGGACTTTCGACTACGTTGAAATATAATGATTTCAAAATTTTGATTGGATGTGTATGGAGAAATGATGTGCGTGAGAGGTGGGTTAGTTGACTGGTCTAAAACCATGAAGTGCCCTGGTCTAAAACCAACCAAAAAAATAAAAAATAAAATAAATAATGCATTGTGCCAACATCTTTCTTTATTTAGGCAGCGCTATTGCGCTGCCTATGATATGTTGGGAGTATCCTTTGAAAAATAAAATTGACAAGGAAATTTTTAGTGCTTTTACGGATTTATTTAAAAACAGAAAACTTAAAACGTTACAAACAGATAAAGGTTAAGAATTTATTATGAAAAATGTTCAATCGTTTAGAAAAAGTAATGAAATTGGTTTTTATCTGAAAGTGAATTGAAAGCTCAAATAGTGAAATGGTATAGAACTATCAAAGATAAATTATTTAAATATTTTACTAACGTTTGATAGATGTTTGATACATGTATTACCATCATTTTTTGACAATTATAATAATCAAACAGTTCGTGGTAACGAACTGTAAGTAAGGAGCAACCCGGCTCAATGGTAACCGAAACTCTAGAAAACGAGTTTTTGATACTAATAGGTACATCAAAAGAATCAGATTTCAATGTTGATTTCAAATATATAATTTTCATCATGTTTAGTGCTACCCATCAAAAGTTACGAGAAAATTTGAATGATTTTCAAAAAAAGGGGGAAAGACCCCTAAAATTTACAGAACCTTAATGAAAATCACACCATCATATTCAGCGTATCAGAGAACCCTATAGTAGAGGTTTCAAGCACCTATCTACAAAAATGTGGAATTTTGCATTTTTTGCCAGAAGAAAGATCACGGATGTGTGTTTATTTGTTTTTTGTTTTTTTCCCAGGGGTGATCGTATCGACCCAGCGGTCCTATAATATCATAGGAGGGCTCATTAGAACGGAAATTAAAAGTTGTAGTGCCCTTTTTAAATGACCAAAAAATGGAGGGCAACTAGGCCCCCTCCCACGCTTATTTTTTTTCTGATCAAAATTTTGAGATAGCCATTTTGCTCAGCATGATCGAAAATATCATAATTATGTCTTTTAGAATGACTTAATCCCCCGAAGTCCCCAGGAGGAGGGCTAAAAGTTATGAACTTTACCGAATGTTAACATATAGTATTGGTTATTGGGAAGTATACAGAAGTTTTCAGGAGGTTTTTTTTCAGGTAGTGGGGGGGGGGGGGCGGGGCCGGGGGTTATGTTGGAGGATCTATCCATGAAGGAAGTTTTCATGGGGGAAGGGAAATTGCCATGGAGGGGCGCCGGACTTGCCAGCATTATTTATTGGTTATTGGGAAGTATACAGACATTTTCAGGAAGGATTTTTTTTGGAGGGAGGGGGGCTAGAGGTGGGGGTTACTCTGGAGAATCTTTCTGTGGAGGATGTTTCTTTGGGGTAAGGGACATTTCTATGAAAGGGGTGCCGGATTTCCAAGCATTATTAAAAAAACGATCAGAAATTAAATAAAAAAAACAAGTTTTTTCAACTGAAAGTAAGAAGCAACATTAGAACTTAAAACGAACAGAAATTATAACGTATGTTAGGGGGTTCTCCCCCAAGTCAATACCTCACTCTTTAGGCTACAGCTTTTTTTAGTGCTTTCAAAAGAGCTATCTATTCCAATTAAACGGCCTTTGTGATTCAGGGGTTTGTGAATACTTTTTTTTTAACTCTTAACGTAAAAAGCGTGGTATTGACTAAGGAGAGAACCCCCTCATATACGTAATAACATATACGTAATAAAAAAAAACAGCGATACGGCTCAATAGTAATCGAAACTTTTAAAAACGGAATTTTGATGTCAATAAATGTATCAAAAGAATGTGTTTATAATGCTGTTTCTAAAAATATAAATTTTATTAAGTTTAGTATTACTCATCAAAGGCTACGAGTCTAAGAAAATTTACCCGATTTTTTAAAGAGGGGCGAAACATTCCCTGTAAGTGAAATAATTTTAATGAAAATCACCATCAGATTCAGCGTATCAGAAAACCCTATTACATAGGTTTCAAGCTCATATCTGCAAAAATCTGCAACTTTGTATTTTTTGCCAGAAAAAAATATACGAATATAGAAGTTAGTCACGTAAGTTAATTTGTAAATTACGTCATAACCAAATTTAGCAAAAGAAAAGTAAAATTTTTATGCAAATTTTGTTTACTTATTCAATGACGGTGAGCCAAAATAAAAGCTGCATTAACTAAAAAACGATCAGAAATTAAATTAAAAAAAACAAGTTTTTTAAACTGAAAGTAAGGAGCGACATTAAAACTTAAAACGAACAGAAATTGTTCCGTATATGAAAGGGGCTGTCCCCTCCTCAACGCTTCGCTCTTTACGCTAAAGTTTAACTCTGTCTCACAACTTTATTTTTTGAAACAATAAAAAACTTTAGCGTAAAGAGCGAAGCGTTGAGGAAGGGACAGCCCGTTTCATATACGGAATAATTTCTGCTCGTTTTAAGTTTTAATGTCGCTCCTTACTATCAGTTTAATTTTTTTTTATTTAATTCATATAATAGATTAATCAAAATGAAACCAATAGAAGCTATTAGAAAAGGAAATGAAAACAAGGTGTTTAAAAATATGTTTCCAGACATAGAACCTCAAACAATGAAACATACATTAAACGTATATGCTGTGGTTAGAATTAATAAAAAAAAGAGTGTTTTTGATAAAGGCTATCTTCCAAACTATGCAACGGAGATATTTCAAATTGTTACAGTCAAACAGACAACTCCTACTACACATGAATTATCCGATAAATCGGTTGAGTCAATTGTTGGTGCTTAATATGAAAAAGAGTTGTCAAAAGTTATTGTAAAATAATTTTCTCTTATATATAATTTGATCATAGGCAGCGCAATAGCACTGCTAAGTAAAGAATGATGTTGCCACAATGTATTATTATTCTTTTTTACTTGGGTTTTGTGGTCTTAAACCAGGGCACTTCGTATCGAAGGAGTTGTTGTAGAGACTTCGAAAAGGGCTCATTCGATTGGAACTTGGAGTGGCTCGTGCCCTTTTTAATAGTCGAAAGTGATTGGAAAGCAACTAACACCCCTTCCATGCCAACCTTTCCCTAAACACATCCAATCAAAATTTTGAGATAGCAATTTTGTTATGCGTAATTGATTTCCAGATAGAAATTATGGGGGAGTGAGGAGGACACTCCCCCAAAGCCCTCAGGGCAGGGGTTGTAAGTTACACCCTGGGGGCATTTAAGGTTTTTTTTATAGAAAGTGTTGTCGTAAAAACTTCAAAAAAGGCTCGTTCGATTGGAAATCCAAAGGGCTAGTGCCCTTTTAATAATTGATAGTGATTGGAGGGCAACTAAACACCCTCTCACACCCACCTTTTCCCCAAACACATCCAATCAAAATTTTGAGATAGTCATTTTGTTGAACGTACTTGAAAGTTCTGGAAATTAGGTCTTTGAAGATTACAACCCCCCCCACAGCCCTCGGGGCAAGGTTTGTAATTTATGCCCTTGGGGTGTATGAGGTGTTTTTCTTTATAGAAAGTGTTGTCGTAGAAACTTCAAAAAGGAATCATTTGATTGGAAATTGAAATGGCTAGTACCATTTCTAATAGTCGAAAGTGATTGGAAGGCAACTAACGCCCCTTCCACGCCAACCATTTATACAAGGACATCAAATCAAAATTTTGAGATAGCCATTTTGTTCAAAGTAGTTGAAAGGCCCGGAAGTTATATCTAAGAGAATGACGCTCCCCCCACAGGCCTCAGGGTAAGGGTTGGAAGGTATGCCCTGGGGGCATATAATTTTTTTTTGAAAGCTTTGTCGTAGAAATTTGAAAAAGGGCTCATTCCATTGAAAATTCTTAAGGGCTAGTGCCCTCGTTAATAGTCGAAAGTGATTTGAGGGCAACTAACCCCTCTCTCGCGCCCACCTTTTCCCAAAACACATCCAATCAAAACTTTTAGATAGCCATTTTGTTCAACGTAGTTAAAAGTTTTAACAATTCGATTTTTGAGGATGATAACCCCCTCAGATCCGTCGGGGCAAGGGTGAGTTATGCCCTGGTGGCATATAAGGTTTTTATCGATAGCGATGTGGTAGAAACTTCATGAAGGGCTCATTCGATTGGTAATTAGAAGGGTTTGTGCCCTTTTTAATAGTCGAAATTGATTGGAGGATAACTTTCACCCCTCTCACACCCACCATTTTCCCAAAAATATCAAATCAAAATTTTGAGATAGCCACTTTGTTCAACGTAGTTAAAAAGTCCATAAATTAGGTTTTTGAGGATGAAACTCCCCCACAGCCTTCAGGGAAAGGGTTGTAAGTTATGCACGGGGGGATATAGTTTTTTTTTGAAAGTGTTGTCTTAGAAAATTCAAAAAGGAATTATTCGATTGGAAATTGAAACTTTTAGTGTCCTTTGGATTAGATGGTTGGCAAGTAGCCCCCCTCGTACGCTCACCATTTCCCCAAACACATCCAATCAAAATTTGGAGATAGCCATTTTGTTCAACATAATTGAAAGGTCTGGGAATTATGTCTTTGAGGATGACAAACCCCTCACAGCCCTCAGATCAAGGGTTGTAAGTTATGCCCTGGGGCATATAAGGTTTTTATAGAAAACGTTGTCGTAGAAACTTCAAAAAGGGCTCATTTGATTAGAAATTGAAAGGACTAGTGCCCGTTTTAATATTCAGAAGTGATTGGAGGGTAACGAGCCCCTCTCTCACGCCCACCATTTCCCCAAACACATGCAATCAAAATTTTGAGATAGCCAATTTGTTAAACGTAATTGAAAGTTCTGGAAATTAGGTCTTTGAGGATGACAACCTCCTCACCGCCCTCAGAGTAAGGACTGTAATTTATGCCCGGGGGGCATAGAAGGTGTTTTTAGAAACCGTTGTTGTAGAAACTCAAAAAGGGCTCATTCGATTGGAAATTGAAAGGGCTATTGTACTTTTAAATAGTCGAAAGTGATTGGAAGGTTTGACATTTTTATAGTAAAGATCGATGTGGGTACAATGTATTATTATTTTTCTTTTTTTTTAGACCAGTGCACTTCCTATCGAAGAAGTTATCTTAGGAGTTTCGAAAAGGGCTCATTTGATCGAAAATAGAAAGGGCTAATGCTCTTTTTAATGGTCAAAAGTGATTGGAGGGCAACTAGTTCTCCTCCCACGCCCACCCTCCCATTTTCCCATTATGTTTAACAGCTAAATGTTGAACAAAATACAAATGAATGTGAATTGTCAGTTTAATATACATATACTCATATTTAGTAATCAGAATGTTAATATTATTTGATTTATTAAAGTTATAAAAGTAAAAACATTAATTTTTTTCAGTAAAGTGCAAATTATGTTCTGACCTTGGGAAGGTATAGGGTTTTGAGCCCTACTAATGTTAATTTCTGCACGTTTGAGTTTGACTCGGTTATTTATTGTAATTTCTGTTCGTTTTGGGTTTCATTTATTTATCGACGTTGATTTGTGGTAGTTTCACGCTTGGTAGATTATTTGATTTTATTTTTGCTCATTTTTGGTTTAATGGAATTCTTTAATTTTCTTTGAAAAGCTCATTCTGTGGAAAAAGTTTTTTTATTAATGATAGTCAAATCTAAGATTATACCATTTCATCAAACACTATAAGATTTTCTCATGAGTTACGGTAAAGAATTTTATTTGAATGTGTTTTTGTTCATTTGAATGTTGACCATTGATTGAAAGAGGGTCCTTTGACAGCTGGATTGTTAGTTTTAATTTTGTTTTCATTTGCTAATCTGTTTAATTTTTAAAAGTCTAAAGTGATAAGGGATTTAAGTTCAAGGAGGAAAATTGGCCTATATTAAAAAATGTATATTTTACACGACCGTTATAAAATCAAAGAATGTTACCTATGCATTATGAGGGGGGGATCTCATGGTAAATCTGGAGGTATTTTTATTACTGAGCTACTAGTTAGGTAAAGATATCACTTCTTGTCCTTTTGTATGCTGTTTTAAATATAATAGTCATTTTACTTGGAAATTAAATGGACATTTAAAGATGACACCCTTTTGTTTAATTTTTGCTGTAGAAACGGGTTAAAATATTGGTTAAAAACTTACTATTTGATTGTAATTCCATTTTGTTAAAGTTATATAACCCACGGGCATTGATTCTTCATGATCCCACTGAATCAACAAATTCTAAATCTCATAAAAATTGCCATGTTTACTTTAAGCCACTAGCATCACTTTTGTTTAAACCTGAGTACTCATAAATCAAACCAACTGTGATGAAATGAAGAACCAGGAAAACACACAAACAAGTTGTGCTGCTAAAGTGATTGCAGCTTTTAGAATTTGCAAGTTTTGTCACTGGAAGCTTTGAAACTTTTCGCGCACCTGGTAGTGTAATTTAAAGAGTGGCTTTTACAAAAATGAGGTTGATAGGCACTAAATGAGCAGGTCTTAAATTGAGAAATTAAACAGCTTTCATTGATGTTCCAGTGCCCTTAGCAGAGGAGGAAAAAAACCTGGAATTCTTTCCAGAAAATTAATGTCATGAAATCTTTGGATTTTTTTTTATCAAGTTTGTCATTGAGTATTTTTATACATCAGAAAATGTATAAATATTCAATGCACTTTTCTGTATTTGCAGGCCTGTGTAAGATATTTTGTTTTTCATTTTGTTTTAAACAAACATCATATTTTGTTTTTGTTGTTGTTTTGTTTTTCCTCTCTTGATGCATTGTCCGATGGGTAGCTTGTCTAGACTCAAAGAATCCAGTTCGTTTTTATGTAGTCTGGAATTTTATCTTTTTCTCTAATTAAGTTCATTATTTACTGAAATACTATTTGAAATGATTAAAAAAGTGGATAATAATTGATGGAAACATGATAAACTGATAAATACAAATATTGTAAATGTTATTAAGTAACCTAATAGTACTAATTTTATTTTGCTAGCTTGTTTCTTTACAAAGAGTATATTCACCTAACTGTTCAGAGGCAGCGCGATAGTGCTGCCTAAGTAAACAACGATGTGGGCACAATGTATTATTTTGTTTCTCCATACCCGGACACTTCGTATCGAAGGAGTTGTCTTAGAAACTTCAAATAGGGCTCATTCGATTGGAAATTGGAGTGTCTAGTGCCCTTTTTAATAGTCGAACGTGATTGGAGGGCAAATAGCCCCCCCCCCACGCCCGTCATTCTCCCAAACACATCCAATCAAAATTTTGAGATAGCCATTTTGTTAAGCGTAATTGGTTTCTAGATAGAAAATATGTTTTTGAGGAGGACACACCCCCACAACCCTCGGGGCAAGGGTTTTAATTTATGCCCTGAGTGCATATAAGAACGATGTTGGCACAATGTATGATTTATTATTTGTTTCCTTTAGACCAGGGCAAGTTTCGAAGTTGTAGTAGAAACTTCGAAAAGGGCTCATTTAATTTGATATTGGAGTGGCTTGTGCCCATTTTAGTAGTCAAAAGTGATTGGAAGGCAACTAACACCCTTTCATCGCCCACCATTTCCCGCAACACATCCAATCAAAATTTTGAGAGAGCCATTTTTTTCAGCTTCGATGATTTCCAGATGGAAATTTTGTTTTTGAGGAGGACACTCCCCCACAGCCTTCAGGGCAAGGGTTGTAAGCTATGCCCTGGGGGCATATAAGGGTTTTATAGAAGGCGTTGCCGTAGAAACTTCAAAAAAGGCTAATTCGATTGGAAATTTAAAGGGCTAGTGCTCTTTTTAATATTCGAAAATGATTGAAGGGCAATCAGGAATTATGTTTTTGAGGAGGACACACCCCCACAACCTTGGGGCAAGAATTTTAAGTTATGTCCTGAGGGCATAAAAGAACGATGTTGGCACAATGTATGATTTAGTATATTTTTTTCCCTTTAGGGCACTTTGTATAGAAGAAGTTGTCGTAGAAACTTCGAAAAGGGCTCATTCAATTTGAAATTGGTGTTGCTTGTGCCCTTTTAATAGTCGAAAGTGATGACTAACATACCTTCCACGCCCACCATTTCCCGAAACACATCCAATCAAAATTTTGAGATAGCCATTTTGTTCAACGTAGTTGATTTCCAGACAGAAATTATGTTTTTGAGGAGGACACTCCCCCAGAGCCCTCAGGGCAGGGGTTGTAAATTATGCCCTGGGGGCATATAAGGTTTTTTCTATGGAAGACGTTGTCGTAGAAACTTCAAAAAAGGCTCATTCGATTGAAAACTCAAAGGGCTAGTGCCCTATTTAATAGTCGAAAATGATTAGAGGGTAACTAACCTCCCTCTCATGCCCACCTTCTCCCCAAACCCATCCAATCAAAATTTTTAGATAGCAATTATATTCAACGTAGTTGAAAGTTTTGGAAATTAGGTCTTTATGGATGACATCCCCCCCCACAGCCCTCAGGGCAAGGTTTGTAAGTTTTGCCCTGGGGGCATAAAATTTTTTATTGAAAGCGTTGTCGTAGAAACTTCAAAATGGCTGATTGAATTGGAAATTGAAAGGGCTAGTGCCTTTTTTAATAGTTGAAAGTGATTGGATAGCGACTAACGCCCCTCTATCGCCCACTAATTTCCCAAACACGTCCAATCAAAATATCGAGATATCCATTTTCTTTAACGTAGATGAAAGTTCTGGAAATTAGGTCTTTTAGGATGATACCCCCCTCAGAGCCCTCAGTGCAAGGGTTGTAAGTTATGCCCTTGGGGTATATAAAATTTTTATTGAAAGTGTTGTCGTAGAAACTTCATAAGGGTTCGTTCAATTGGAAATTGAAAGGGCTAGTGCCTTTTTTAATAGTTGAAAGTGATTGGATAGCGACTAACGCCCCTCTCACAACCACTATTTTCCAAAATACATCAAATCAAACTTTTGAGATATCCATTTTCATCAACGTAGTTGAAAGTTCTGGAAATTAGGTCTTTTAGAATGATAACCCCCTCAGAGCCCTCAGTGCAAGGGTTGTAAGTTATGCCCAAGGAGCATATTGGTTTATATAGAAAGTTGTTGTATAAATCATAGGCAGCGCGATAGCGCTGCCTAAGTAAAGAACGGGGACACGTGAGAACGTGACATGAAACGGTGACTAAGTAAAGAGGAGGACACTCCCCCACAACCCTCAGGGCAAGGGTTTTAAGTTATGCCCTGGGGGTATATAAGAACGATGTTGGAACAATGTATTATTTATTATTTTTTTCCTTTAGAGCAGGGCACTTCGTATCGAAGAAGTTGTCGAAGAAACTTTGAAAAGAGCTCATTCAATTCGAAATTGGAGTGGCTTGTGCCCTTTTTAATAGTCGAAAGTGATTGGAAGGCGACTAAAACCCCTTCCACGCCCACCATTTCCCAAAAACACATCCAATCAAAATTTTGAGATAGCCATTTTGATCAGCGTAGTTGATTTCCAGATACAAATTATGTTTTTGAGGAGGACAGTCCCCCACAGCCCTTAGAGCAAGGGTTGTAAGTTGTGTCCTGGGGGCATATAAGGTTTTTTTTATAGAAGGCGCTGTCGTAGAAACTTCAAAAAAGGCTCATTCGATTGGAAATTGAAAGGGCTAGTGCCTTTTTTAATAGTTGAAAGTGATTGGATAGCGACTAACGCCCCTCTCACGCCAACTAATTTCCCAAACACGTCCAATCAAAATATCGAGAAATCCATTTCGTTCAACGTAGTTGAAAGTTCTGGAAATTAGGTATCTTAGGATGATACCCTTCTCAGAGCCCTCAGTGCAAGGGTTGTAAGTTATGCCCTTGGGGTATATAAAGTTTTTATTGAAAGCGTTGTCGTAGAAACTTCATAAGGGTTCGTTCAATTGGAAATTGAAAGTGCTAGTGCCTTTTTTAATAGTTGAAAGTGATTGGATAGTGACTAACGCCCCTCTCACACCCACCATTTTCCAAAATACATCCAATTAAACTTTTGGAAATCCATTTTCATCAACGTAGTTGAAAGTTCTGGAAATTAGGTCTTTTAGAATGATAACCCCCTCAGAGCCCTCAGTGCAAGGGTTGTAAGTTATGCCCTAGGGGCATATAGGTTTATATAGAAAGTTGTTGTATAAATCATAGGCAGCGCGATAGCGCTGCCTAAGTAAAGAACGGGG
Organism: Artemia sp. Kazakhstan ARC1039; assembly: GCA_029168905.1. Lineage (NCBI taxonomy): Eukaryota > Metazoa > Arthropoda > Branchiopoda > Anostraca > Artemiidae > Artemia > Artemia sp. Kazakhstan ARC1039. The sequence continues at coordinate 11,359 of JAQQPU010008430.1, read as the reverse complement.
ACACATGAGAACGAGACAAGAAACGGGGATTAAGTAAAGAGGAGGACACTCCCCAACAACCCTCAGGGCAAGTGTTTTAAGTTATGCCCGGGGAGTATAAAAGAACGATGTTGGCACAATGTATTATTTATTATTTTTTTCCTTTAGAGCAGGGCACTTCGCATCGAAGAAGTTGTCGTAGAAACTCCGAAAAGAGCTCATTCAATTGAAAATTGCAGTGGCTTGTGCCTTTTTTAATAGTCGAAAGTGATTGGAAGGCGACTAACGCCCCTTCCACGCCCACCATTTCCCCAAAACACATCCAATCAAAATTTTGAGATAGCCATTTTGTTCAGTGTAGTTGATTTCCAGATACAAATTATGTTTTTGAGGAGGAGAGTCCCCCACAGCCCTTAGAGAAAGGGTTGTAAGTTATATCCTGGGGGCATATAAGGTTTTTTTATAGAAGGCGTTGTCGTAGAAACTTCAAAAAAGGCTCATTCGATTGGAAATCCAAGGGCTAGTGCCCTTTTCAAAAGTCGAAAGTGAATAGAAGGCAACTAACCCGCCTCTTACGCCCACCTTTTCCCCAAACACGTGTAATCAAAACTTTGAGATAAACATTTTATTCAATGTAGTTGTAAGTTCTGGAAATTAAGTCTTTTAGGATGACAACTGCCCCCCCCAAAGCCCTCCAACCCCAATGAAAACCTTTAATAGTCAAAAGTGATTGGAAAGCAACTAACACCCCTTCCACGCCCAACATTTCCCCAAACACATCCAATAAATATTTTGAGATATCCATTTTGTTCCACGCAGTTCGAAGTTCAGGAAAATTTACCTTTGAGCAGGACACTTCCCCCACAGTCTTCAGGGTAAGGGTTTTAACTTTTGCCCTGGGGACATGCAAGGTTTTTATTGAAATCTTTATAGAAGAAACTTGAAAAAGGGCTAATTCAATGGGAAATTCAAAGGGCTCGTGCCCTTTTTAATAGTCAAAAGTTATTTGAGGGCAACTAACCCCCCTCTCACGCCCATCTTTTCCCAAACACATCCAATCAATATTTTACATAGCCATTTTACTCAACGTAGTTGAAAGTTTTGGAAATTAGGTCTTTAAGGATAAAAACCAACCTCTCCCCCACAGCCCTCAGGGCAAGGGTTGTAAGCTATGCCCTGGGGCATATATGGTTTTTATTGAAAGTGTAAAAACTTCAAAAGGGTTCATTCAATTGGAAACTGAAAGGGATAGTGCCTTTTCTAATAGTTGAAAGTGATTGGAAAGTGACTAACGCCCTTCTCACGCCTACCATTGTCCCAATCACATCCAATCAAAATTTTTAGATATTCATTTTGTTCAACGTAGTTGAAAGTTCTTGAAATTAGGGGTTTTAGAATGATAACCCCCTCAGAGCCCTCAGTGCAAGGGTTGTTACTTATACCCTGGGGGCATATACAGTTTATATAGATAGTTGCTATAGAAATTTAAAAAAGGGCTCATTTGATTGGAAATTGAAAATTTCCTTAATAATAGTCGAAAGCGAGTGGAGAGTAATTAACCCCCCTCTTACACCCACCATTTCCCCAAAAACATTCAATCAAAGTTTAGAGATAGCCATTTTGTTCAACGTATTTGAAAGTTCTGGAAATTATGTATTTAAGGATGACAAACCCCACAGAGCCCTAAGGGCAAAGGTTGTAAGTTCTGGCCTGGGGGCATATAAGGTTTCTATAGATAGAGGTGTCGTAAAACTTCAAAAGTGGCTCATTCAATTGGAAATTGAGAGGGCTATTGCCCTTTGCAATGGTCAGAACTGATTGGAGGGTAACTAACCCCCCTCTGTCGCCCACCATACCCCCAAATACATCCAATCAAAATTTTTAGATAGCCCTTTGTTCAACATAGTAAAAAGTTCTGGAAATTAGGTCGTTGAGAATGACACCCCATCCCCCAGCACTCAGGGCAAGGGTTTTAAGTTTTGCCCTGGAGGCTTTATAAGATTTTTATTGAAAGCGTAGAAACATCAACTGGGCTCATTCAATTCTAAATTGAAAGAGCTTGGGCCATTTTTAGTAGTTGAAAGTGATTGGAGAGTGACTATCGCCCCTCTCAAGCCCACCATTTCCCCAAACACATCCAATCAAAATTTTGAGATAGCCATTTTCTTTAACGTAGTTGAAAGTTCTCGAAATTCAGTCTTTGAGGATTACAATCACCCTAACAGAGCTTAGGATATGGGTTGTAATTTATGCCCTGGGGGCATATAAGGTGTTTATACAAGGCGCTGTCGTTTTCAAAAGGGCTCATTCGATTAGAAAATGAAAGGCCTAGTGCCCTTTTTGATAGTCGAAAGTGATTGGAATGCTTGGTATTTTTATAGTAAAGATCGATGTGGGTATAATGTATCATTTTTTGTTGTTGTTGTTGTTTAGACCAGGGCACTTTGTATCGAAGGAGTTGTCGTGGAAACTTCAAAAAGGGCTCATTCGAATGAAATTAGAAAGAGCTGATGTCCTTTTTAGTAGTCGACAGTGATTGGAGGGCAACTAGTCCTCCTTCCACTCCCACCCTCCCACGCCCCCCTCCAATTTGCCAATTATGTTTAAAAACTAAATGCTGCCTTAAGATTAAATCAAAATGCACTGTGATAATGCTAATTCTCAATAAGGCATCTCAGCAGTATCCCAAGAACGACTGAGGGTATTATGTTCAAACTTTCGGGGCTACTTCTGCTCTTAAAATTTAACCAAATCAAAATAGCGTATGCGTGTCCAAGCTATCAAAGAAAGTAAACAGATTTTTTTGAGAATGGTATCCAGTTTTCTATTTCAGGTCAATTAAGGGAGGTATGAAACTAAATTAAACAGTACTATTTGTGTCCAGATTTTTAAAAGTGTGTATCTTGTTAAAAATTGCTGAAAATTTTTCTCTAGCATACAAATAGCAGGCCAAACTATAAAGTCTTAAAAAACAAAAAAATTTGAAGTATTGTTTTTCTTTTCCCTAAGAATACTATGTCAATATAAAACGAACAGAAATTAATTAGAAAAACTTTTGCCACAAAATAAGTTTTTCAAAGAAAAGTAAAGAACTCAATTCAACAAAAAATGAGCAAAAATAAAATCAAATAATCTACCAAGCGTGAAACTACCACAAATCAGCATCGATAAAGAAATGAAACCCAAACCGAGCAGAAATTACAATAAATAACCGAGTCAAACTCAAAACAAAAGAGCAAACGTTGCACTTTACAGAAAAAAATGTTTTTACTTTTATAACTTTAATAAATCAATTAATATTAACATTTTGATAACTAAATATCAGTGTATGTATATTAAACTGACAATGCACATTCATTTGTATTTTTTCAGTAAAGTGCAAATTTTGTTCTGGCCTTGGGAAGGCACAGTGGTTTTGCGCCCAACTTATGGTAACTTCTGCTCGTTTTGAGTACTTTAGATAATAGTACTTTATATCTTTTCGTTTTTTAAGACTTTATAGTTTGGCCTGCTATTTGTATGCTGTAGAAAAATTTTCAGCAATATTTAACTATATATACCCCTTTAAACATCTGGACACCAATAGTACTGTTTAATTTAGTTTTATACCTCCTCTAGTTGACCAAAAATGGAAAACTTGATACCATTCGCAAACAAATCTGTTTACTTTCTTTGATAGCTTGGAAACACTTACGCTATTTTGATTTGGTTAAATTTTAAGAGCAGAAGTAGCCCCAAAAGTTTGAACATAAGACCCTCAGTCGTTCTTTGGATACTGCTGATATGCCTTATTAGGAATTAGCATTATCACAGTGCATTTTGATTTAATCTTAAGGCAACATTTAGTTTTTAAACATAATGGGCAAAAGGGAGGGTGGGCGTGGGAGGGTGGGATTGGAAGAGGATTAGTTGCCCTCCAATCACTTTCGACTATTAAAACGGGCATCAGCCCTTTCTATTTTCAATCGAATGAGCCCTTTTCGAAGTTCCCACGACAACTCCTTCGATACGAAATGCACTGGTCTAAACAATAACAACAACAAAAAATAATACATTATACCCACATCGATCTTTACTATAAAAATGTCAAGCCTTCCAATCCCTTCGACTATTAAAAAGGGCACTAGGCCTTTCAATTACCAATCGAATGAGCCGTTTCGGAAACGAAAACGCTTTCTATGAACACCTCATATGCCCCCATAGCATAAATTACAACCCTTACACTAAAGTCTGTTAGGGTGGTTGTCATCCTCTAAGACCGAATTTCCAGAACTTTCAACTACGTTAAACAAAATAGCTATCTCAAAATTTTTATTGGATGTGTGTGGGGAAATGGTGGTCGTGAGAGGGGTGGTAGTCGCTCTCCAATCACTTTTAAGTATTAAAAATGGCCCTAGCCTTTTCAATTTCCAATCAAGTGAGCCCTTTTGAAGTTCCTACTTTCAATAAAAATCTCATATGCCCCCAGGGCATAACTTACAAACCTTGCCCTGAGTGCGTGGGGGGGGATGTCATTCTGAAAGACCTAATTTCCAGAACTTCCTAATGCGTTGAAGAAAATGGCTATCTGAAAATTCTGATTGGATGTGTTTGGAGGATTGGTGGGTGTGAGAGGGGGATTAGTTACCCTCCAATCACTTTCGACTATTAGAAAGGACACTAGCCCTCTCAATTTCCAATTGAATGAGCCCCCTTTGAAGTTTTACGACAACTCTATCTATAAAAACCTTATATGCCCCCAGGGCAGAACTTACAACCTTTGCCCTTTGGAATCGGGGGGTTTGTCATCCTTAAATACATAATTTCCAGAACTTTAAATTACGTTGAACAAAATGGCTATCTACAAAGTTTGATTGACTGTTTTTGGGGAAATGGTGGGCATAAGAGGGCGGATAATTACTCTCCACTCACTTTCGACTATTAAAAAGGACAATTTAAATTTCTAATCAAAAGAGCCATTTTTGAAGTTTCTATAACAACTTTCTATATAAACTTTAAATGCCCCTAGGACATAACTTACAACCCTTGCACTGAGGTCTATGAGTGGGTTATCATCCTAAAAGAGTGGGGGAAGGGGTACCTGCCCTAACAGGACACCCTATATGGGCATTGAATACTAACGGGAGTGCCGCAACACGCTCAGTGAATACAACCGGGACAAGATCTTTGAGCTCCAATGAGTTAAAATACGACCGGGACAAGATCATTGACCTCCAATGAACTAGAATACTGGGCGACTAAGATCAATGGGATATGCGACATCATCAGACTTCTGAGAATTTCAACATTGGATTTACGTAACAGGATGTTGTCGAAACTTATCTGCTATCATTAATTTCCAGACAGGATGATGTGTAATTAATACAAACATGAATTACGATGAACTTATTGTGTGCTTCGATTGTGTAAGAATTCATGACAGAAAAATCAATAGGCTTCATAGGAATTTAAAATGTATCTATGCACAGTTGCCAGAACAAAGGAAACATCAGAGATTAATTAACATTTTAGGGGAATTATTTGGGGTGAAACAGATTGAGACATATGACTTGACCTAGCTTTACTTCTCGGCTGTGGTCGCTATAATAGACATGTACACAATATGGGATGTGGGCGATATAAAATATTGTTTTTGGCTACGGAGTATGCTAAAAAGTTGAAAGTAATGGAGTCATTAATGTCAAGATTACCTTGTGAATGGACCTAGCTTTACTTCCCAACTGTGTTCTGTATATTACACAAGTACAATTTAAGCAGTGTTGTCAATATAAAAAGTTAATACCAATAAATATATAGATGCCAAGAAAAGAATTTTAATAGAGAAGTTAAGAACAATCCTAAAAAATTCTTAAAAATCAACTAGTGAGACTATTATGAATATGAACCATCAAGGACCACACCTACCAATGATCCTAGCCACCAAGAACTTCAACCTCCAAGATCCCCACACCCCAACCTCCAAGCCCTCCCTCTATCTTTTTGGGCCCATTCCGCCATTTCTTATAGTTTTTGAAGTTTTTTTTCTGATAATTTTATTTCTGATAATTTTTTTCTGATAATGATAATTTTATTTCCACTTTTTTACATGTCTTAGAATGAACAAGTACACAATATGGGATTAGTGAGATGGTTATGGATTTGAACCATCAAGGACCGCAAACAGCAATGACCCTAGCCACCAAGTCCCTCAACCTCCAAGATCCCCTCTCCCCAAGCTCTATGAGGCCCCTCCCTCTAACGGTTTGGCCCCCCCACCCCATTTCTTATACTTTTTTGAAGTTTATTTTTAACATGATAATTTTGTTTCAACTTTTTTTTACATGTCTTAGAATGAATAAGTACACAGTATGGGATTAGTGAGACGCTTATGGATTTGAACATCAAGGACCACAACCACCAATGACACTAGCCACCAAGGACCTCAACCTCCGAAGTCCCCTCTCCCAAACCTCCAAGCCCCTCTCCCCACATCCAACTTTTTGGGCCCTTCCCCCCGATTTTCTTATTCTTTTTTTGAAGTTTATTTTTTTGAAGTTTTTTATTTTTTAACATGATAATTTTATTTCAACTTTTTTTTTACATGTTTTAGAATAACACAAAACATTCTTAAACCATAAAAAATTCACATTTAAGCTTTATTTCTCAACGTATGTAGATATTTGTTGTCTGAAACCTATGATTTGGGATGCTTGGTTCACTATTTCGCACTTTTGTGACCTAGGTTTCTTAGTATGTCGTAGTTGTGTGTTGTCTGAAATCTATGTTTTTGGGATGTATGGTTTACTGTTTTAGATTTTTCTTAGCTAGGTTTCTTAACCTTTCTTAGGTGTGTGTTGCATGAAACTTGGGATTTGGGATGTATAGTTTGCTATTTGGACTTTTCTGAGCTAGATTTCCAAACCTTTCGTAAGTTTATGTTGTCTGAAACCTATGATTTGGGATGCATGGTTTACTATTTCGCACTTTTCTGAGCTAGGTTTCATAGCCTTTCATAGGTGTATGTTGTATGAAACACATGATTAGCTTTAATATTTGTTTGTGAGATGGGGGATGACCCATGGCCTCTTTGGCTACATTTTTACATATTTTTAAATAAAGTTGGGTTGTAGTTTTCAGAAAAAGAAACATCCCAGTTTAAAATACATGTGATTTTATTGATAACATTTATGATTTTTTTAATAAAGTTGGGTTTTAGTTTCAAGAAATATGAACATTCTCATTTAAAACACATATGACTTTATTAATAATATTTGATATTTTACAAAAGTTGGGTTTTAGTTTTCGGAAATAAGAACACCCAAGTTTAAAATACATCTGGCTTTATTGATGATATTTGAATTTCTAATAAAGTAAATTTATTGGCGAAATCAACGATAGTTCTTTTTTACTATTTCTCCTAAACCTGTTTTACAAGTTAAAGTACTCATCTTTTTTCACTCTCAACATTACTTTACGGCTTTTTGCATGCCCTAACACCAAGAAATACATTTCAAAAGGCTTTATTATATTATTTCAGATCAGTTTTTTGTTTTCGTGATATTCCTCTTAAACCCATTTTACAAGTTAAAGTACTCATCTTCAATTTTTCACTCCCAACATTACTTTACGACTTTTTGCACACCCCAACCCCAAGCAAATGTTTTTCAAAAAGTTTTATTATATTATTTCAGAACAAGTTGTTTTCTTAATATTCCTCCTAAACCCATTTTACAAGTTAAAGTACTCATCTTTTTTCACTCCCAACATTACTTTACGACTTTTTGCATACCCTAACACCAAGCAATATTTACCAAAAGGCATTATTATATTATTTCAGAACAACTTCTTTTCTTAATATTCCTCCTACACCTGTTTTACAAGTTATAGTACTCATCTTTTTTCACTCCCAACATTACATTACGACTTTTGCATACCCCAACACCAAGAAATACATTTCAAAAGGCTTTATTATATTATTTCAGAGCAAGTTCTTTTCTTTAAATTCCTCCTAAACCCATTTTAAAGTAGAAGCACTCATCTTTTTTGATTCCAAACATTACTTTACGACTTTTTTGCATAACCCAACACCAAGAAACACATTTCAAAAGGCTTTATTATATTATTTCAGAACAAGTTCTATCCTTTATATTCCTCCTAAACCCGTTTTGTAAGTTGAAGTACTCATCTTTTTACGTGCGCACGCGTAACCTAGTCTAAATTACCCTTAAAAGGTTGAATAACCCCCATGAAAATTATATTTGCAGATTCAGCATATTGGAGAACACACTTTCTGGTCTTTTTGGACTTTCGGTGTTTGGGAATATAAAAAGTCGTAAAGTAATATTGGTAGTAATAAAGATGAGTACTTCAACTTCTAAAACGGGTTTAGGAGGAATGTCGCATGACCTAGTTTAAACTACCCTTAAAAAGCTGAATAATCTCCATGATAATTATACTTTCAGATTAAACATGTCGGAGAACACACTTTCAGATCTTTTTTTGACATTTGGTGTTGGGGTATGTAAAAAATTGTAAAGTAATGTTGGGAGTGAAAAACATGCGTACTTCAAGTTGTAAAACGGGCTTAGGAGGAATTTTAAGAAAAGAATATGTTCTGAAATAATGTAATGAAGCCTTTTGTAATGTACAGCTTGGTGTTGTTGTATGCAAAAAGTCGTAAAGTAACGTTGGGAGTGAAAAAAGATGAGTAATTTAACTTGTGAAACCGGTTTTGCAGGAATGTTAAGAAAAGAACTTGTTCTGGAATGATATAATAAAGCCTTTTGAAAAGTATTTCTTGGTGTTGGGGTATGCAAAAAGTCGTAATGTAATGTTGGGAGTAAATAAGATGAGTAATTCAACTTGTAAAACACGTTTAGGAGGAATATTAAGAGAACTTATTCTGAAAAGATATTATAAAGCCTTTTGAAAAGTATTGTTTGGTGTTGGGGTATGCATAAAGTCGTAAAGTAATGTTGGGAGTGAAAAAAGATGTGTACTTCAATTTATAAAACGGGTTTAGGAGAAATATTAAGAAAAAAACTTGTTCTGAAATAATATAATAAACCCTTTTGAAAAGTATTGCTTGGTGTCGGGGTAAGCACAAGTCGTAAAGTATTGTTTGGAGTGAAAAAAGAAGAGTACTTTAACTTGTAAAATGGGTTTAGAAGGAATATAAAGAAAAGAAATTGTTCTGAAATAGTATAATAAAGCCTTTTGATAAGTATTTCTTGGTGTTGGAGTATGCGAAAATTCGTAAATTAATGTTGGGAGTGAAAAAAGATGAGAACTTCAACTTGTAAAATGGGTTTAGGAGGAATGTTAAGAAAAGAAATTGTTCTGAAGTAATATAATAAAGCCTTTTGAAAAGAATTTGCCTGATGTTGGGGTTTGCAAAAAGTCATAATGTAATGTTGGGACTGAGAAAAGATGAGTACTTTATCTTATAAAATGGTTTTAGGAGGAATATAAAAAAAGTTTTTCTGAAATAGTAAAGTAAAGCCTTTGGATAAGTATTGCTTGGTGTTGGGGTATTCAAAAAGTCGTAAAGTATTGTTGGGAGTGAAAAAAGATGAGGACTTCAACTTGTAAAATGGATTTAGGAGGAATATTAAGAAAAAAACTTGTTCTGAAATAATATAATAAAGCCTTTTGAAGAATATTTGCTTGGTGTTGGGGTATGCAAAAAGTCGTAAAGTAATGTTGGGAGTGAAATGGACGAGTCCTTTAACTTGTAAAATAGGTTTAGGAGGAATATTAAGGGAACTTGTTCTGAAGTGATATAATAAAGCCTTTTGAAATGTATTTCTTGGTGTTGGGGTATACAAAAAGCCGTAAAGTAATGTTGGGAGTGAAAAAAGACGAGTACTTCAACTTGTAAAATGGGTTTAGGACGAATATTAAGAAAAAAACTTGTTCTGAAATGACATAATAAAGCCTTTTGAAAAGTATTGCTTGGTATTGAGGTATGTAAAAAGTCGTAAAGTAATGTTGGGAGTGAAAAAGGATGAGTGCTTCAACTTGTAAAACTGGTTAAGGAGGAGTATCAAGAAAAGAACCTGTTCTGAAATAATATTATAATGCCTTTTGAAATGCATTTCTTGGTGATTGGGTATGCAGAAAGTCGTAATGTACTGTTGGGAGTGAAAAAATTTGAGTGCTATAACTTGTAAAACAGGTGTAGGAGGAATATTAAGAAACAAACTTGTTATGAAATAATATAACAAAGCCTTTTGATAAGTATTGCTTGGTGTTGGGGTAAGCAAAAAGTCGTAAAGTAATGTTGGGAGTGAAAAAAGATGTGTACTTTAACTTGTAAAATAGGTTTAGGAGGAATTTTGCGAAAAGAAGTTGAACTGAAATAATATAAGAAAGCCTTTTGAAATGTATTTCTTGAGGTTGGTGTATGCAAAAAGCCGTAAAGTAATGTTATGAGTAAAAAAAGATGAGTACTTCAACTTTTAAAGTAGGTTTAGGAGGAATATTATGAAAAGAACTTGTTCTGAAATAATATTATAAAGCCCTTTGAAAAGTATTGCTTGGTGTTGGGGTATGCAAAAAGCCGTAAAGTAATGTTGGGAGTGAAAAAGATGAGTACTTCAACTTATAAAACAGGTTTAGGAGGAATATTAGGAAAAGAACTTGTTCTGAAATAATATAATAAAGCCTTTTGAAAAGTATTGCTTGGTGTTGGGGTATGAAAAAGTCGTGAAAAAATGTTGGGAGTGAAAAAAATGAGTACTTCAACTTGTAAAACGGATTTAGGATGAATATTAAGAAAAGATCTTGTTCTGAAATAATATAATAAAGCCTTTTGAAATGTATTTCCTGGTATTTGTGTATGTAAATGTCGTAAAGTAATTTTGGGAGTGAAAAAATATGAGTACTTCAACTTGTAAAATGGGTTTAGGAGGAATGTTAAGAAAAGAACTTGTTCTAAAATAATATAATAAAGCCTTTTGAAAAGTATTTCTTGGTGTTGGGGTATGCAAAAAGTCGTAATGTAATGTTGGGAGTGAAGAAAGATGAGTACTTAAACTTGTAAAACAGGTGTAGGAGAAATATTAAGAAAAGAAGTTGTTCTTAAATTATATAATAAAGCCTTTTGATAATTATTGCTTTGGGTATGCAAAAGGTCGTAAAGTAATGTTGGGAGTGAAAAACGATGAGTACTAAAAGATCATTGTATTTTAAATGAGGATGTTCGTATGTCTTGAAACTAAAACCCAACCTTATTAAAAAAAATCAAATGTTATTAATAAAATCACATGTATTTTAAACTGGGATGTCCATATTTCTGAAAACTAAAACCCAAATTTATTAAAAAACTTGCAAAAATGTAGCCAATGAGGCCTTGGGTCATCCCCCACCTCCAAAAAAAATTAAAGTTAATCACGGTTTC
>JAQQPU010008429.1:0-26463 GCA_029168905.1 Artemia sp. Kazakhstan ARC1039 | reverse complement strand
CAAACACATTCAATAAAAATTTTGAGATAGCCAATTTGTCCCACGACGTTCAAAGTTCAGGAAATTATACCTTTGAGCAGGACACTCCCTCCACAGTCTTCAGGGCAAGGGTTAGAAGTTATGCCCAGGGGGCATATAAGGTTTTATTGAAAACTTTGTCGTAGAAACTTGAAAAATGGCTTATTCGATTTGAAATTCAAATAGCTAGTACCCTTTTTAACAGTCGAAAGTGATTTGAGGGCATCTAACCCCCGCTCACGCCCACCTTTTCCCCGAACACATACAATCAAAATTTTTAGATAGCCATTTTATTCAACGTAGTTGAAAGTTTTGGAAATTATGTCTTTAAGGATGTCAAACCCTCCCCCTCCCCACAGCCATCAAGGCAAGGGTTGTAAGTTATGCCCTGGGGGCAAATAGTTTTTATTGAAAGCGTTGTCGTAAAAACTTCAAAAGGGTTCATTCAACTGGAAGTTGAAAGGGCTAGTTCCATTTTTAATAGTTGAATGTGATTGGATAGCGACTAACGCCCCTATCGCGCCAACCATTTTCCCAAACACATCCAATCATCCATTTTGTTCAATGTAGTTGAAAGTTCTGGAAATTAGGTCTTTTAGGATGATCACCTCCTCAGAGCCCTCAGTGCAAGGGTTGTATGTTATGCCCTGGGGGCATATAAAGTTTTTGTTGAAAGCTTTGTTATAGAAACTTCAAAAGGGCTCATTCAATTGGAAATTGAAAGGGCTAGTGCCTTTTTTAATAGTTGAAAGTGGTTGGATAGCCACTAACGCCCCTCTCACACCCACCATTTTCCCAAATACATCCAATCAAAATTTTGAGATATCCATTTTTCTCAACGTAGTTGAGGTCTATTAGGATGATAACCCCCTCAGAGCCCTCAGTGCAAGGGTTGTAAGTTATGCCCTGGGGGCATACAAGGTTTATATAAAAAGTTGTTGTATAAATCACAGGCAGCGCGACAACGCTGCCTAAGTAAAGAACGATGTTGGCCCAATGTATTTTTTTCCAGACACAGGAAGTTTTTTTCTTTAATTAATCATTTTTTTTTCTCCATACCAGGGCACTTCGTATCGAAGGAGTTGTCGTAGAAACTTCGAAAAGTGCTCATTCGATTGCAAATTGGAGTGGATAGTGCCCCTTTTAATAGTCGAAAGTGATTGGAGGGCAACTAGTCCCCCCACGCCCATCATTCCCCAAAACACATCCAATCAAAATTTAGGGATAGCCATTTTGTTCAGCGTATTTGATTTCCAGATAGAAAATATATTTTGAGGAGGACAATCCCCCACAACCCTCAGCGCAAGGGTTTAAATTATGCCCTGGGGGCATATAAGAACGATGTTGGCACAATGTATTATTTATTAATTTTGTCCTTTAGAGCAGGGCACTTCGTATCTAAGAAGTTTTCGGAGAAAGTTTGAAAAGGGCTCATTCAATTGGAAATTGGAGTGACTTGTCCCTTTTTAATACTCGAAAGTGATTGTAAGGCGACTAAAACCCCTTCCACGCCCACCACTTAACGAAACACATCCAATCAAAATTATGAGATAGCCATTTGTTCAGCGTAGTGGATTTCCAGATAGAAATTATGTTTTTGAGGAGGACAGTCCCCCAAAGCCCTTGGGGCAAGAGTTGCAAGTTATGTCCTGGGGGCATATAAGGTTTTTTATAGAAGGCGTTGTCACAGATACTTCAAAAAAGGCTCATTCGATTGGAAAATCAAAGGGCTAGTGCCCTTTTTAATAGTCGAATGTGGTCAGATGGCAACTAACCCGCCTCTCACGCCCACCTTTTCCCCAAACACATCTAATCAAAACTTTGAGATAGCCATTTTATTCAACGTAGTTTTAAGTTCTGGAAATTAGGTCTTTGAGGATGACAACCTCGCCCCCCCCCCACATCCCTAAGGGCAAGGGTTGTAAATAATGCCCAGGGGGCATATAAGGTTTTTATAGAACGCGTTGTCGTAGAAACTTCAAAAAGGGCTCATTCCATTAGAAATTGAAATGGCTAGTGCCTTTTTTAATAGTCGAAAGTGATTGGAAAGCAACTAACATCCCTTCCACGCCCACCATTTCCCCAAACACATCCAATAAAGATTTTGAGATAGCCATTTTATTCCATGCAGTTGAAAGTTCAGGAAATTATACCTTCGAGCAGGACAATCCCCCCAAAGTCTTCAGAGCAAGGGTTATAAGTTATGCCCTGGGGACATATAAGGTTTTTATTAAAATCTTTGTCGTAGAAACTTTAAAAAGGGCCCATTCGATTAGAAATTCAAAGGGCTAGTGCCCTTTTTAATAGTCGAAAGTGATTCGAGGGCAACTAACCCCCCTCTCACGCCCATCTTTTCCCCAAACACATCCAATCAATATTTTAGATAGCCATTTCATTAAACGTAGTTGAAAGTTTTGGAAATTAGGTCTTTAAGGATGACAACCCCCCCACAGCCATCCAGGCAAGGGCTGTAAGTTATGCCCTGGGGGCATATAAGGTTTTTATTGAAAACGTAGAAACTTAAAAGGGCTCATTCAGTTGGAAATTGAAAGAACTAGTACCTTTTTTAATAGTTGAAAGTGATTGGAGAGCGACTAACGCCCCTCTCACGCCCACCATTTTCCCAAAAACATCCAATCAAAGTTTTGAGATATCCATTTTGTTCAGAGCAGTTGAAAGTTATTGAAATTAGGTCTTTTAGGATGATAACACCCTCAGAGCTCTCAGTGCAAGGGTTGTAAGTTATGCCCTGGGGGCATATAAAGTTTATATAGAAAGTTGTTATAAAAATTTCAAAAAGGGCTCATTTGATTGAAAATTTAAATTGCCCCTTTTAATAGTCGAAAGTGAGAAGAGAGTAATTAACCCCCTCCTACGCCCACCATTTCCCCAAAAACATTCAATGAAAGTTTAGAGATAGCCATTTTGTTCAACGTAGTTGAAAGTTCTGGAAATTCTGTATTTAAGGATGACGAACACCCCAGAGCCCCAAGGGCAAAGGTTGTAAGTTCTGCCCTGGGGGCATATAAGGTTTTTATTGATAGAGCTGTCGTAAAACTTTAAAAGGGGCTCATTCAATTGGAAATTGAGAGGGCTAGTGCCCTTTTTAATAGTAGAAAGTGATTGGAGGGTAACTAAACCCCCTCTCACGCCCACCATTCCTCCAAACCCATCCAATCAAAATTTTCAGATAGCCATTTTGTTCAACGTAGTAGAAAGTTCTGGAAATTACGTCTTTGAGAATGACACCCTCCCCCCCCTCCCTAGCACTCAGGGCAAGGGTTGTAAGTTATGCCCTGGGGGCATATGAGATTTTTATTGAAAGTTTTGTCGCAGAAACTTCAAAAAGGATCATTTGATTGCAAATTGAAAGGGCCATTTTTTATAGTTGAAAGTGATTGGAGAGCGACTACCGCCCTCTCACGCCCACCATTTTCCCTAACACATCCAAGCAAAATTTTGAGATAGCCATTTTGTTTAACGTTGTTGAAAATTCTGGAAATTCGGTCTTAGAGGATGACAACCACAATAACAGACCTTAGGGCGAGGGTTGTAATTTATGCCCTGGGGGCATATAAGGTGTTTATAGAAAGCGTTGTAGTTTCAAAAAGGGCTCATTCGATTGGAAATCGAAAGGCCTAGTGCCCTTTTTAATAGTCGAAAGTGACAGGAACACTTGACATTTTTATTGTAAAGATCGATATGGGTATAATGTATTATTTTTTGTTGTTGTTGTTGTTTAGACCAGGGCACTTCGTATCGAATGAGCTGTCGTCGGAACTTCGAAAAGGGCTCATTCGATGGAAAATAGAAAGGGCTGATGCCCTTTTTAATAGTCGAAAGTGATTGGAGGGCAACTAATCCCACTCCCACCCTCCCTCCCATTTGCCCATTATGTTTGAAAACTAAATGTTGCCTTAAGATTAAATCAAAATGCACTGGGTTAATGCTAATTCCCAATAAGGATCTCAGCAGTATCCCAAGAACGACTGAGGGTATTATGTTCAAACTTTCGGGGCAACTTCTGCTCTTAAAATTCAACCAAAACAAAAATAGCGTAAGTGTATCCAAGCTATCAAAGAAAGTAAACAGATTTTTTTGCGAATGGTATCAAGTTTTCCATTTCAGGTCAACTAGAGGAGGTATGAAACTAAATTAAACAGTACTATTTGTGTCCAGATTTTTAAAAGGGTGTATGTTGTTAAAAATTGCTGAAAAGTTTTCTCCAGCATACAAATAGCAGGCCAAACTATAAAGTCTTAAAAAACGAAAAGATTTAAAGTATTATCTTCTTTTTCCCTGAAAAGACTATGTCAATACAAAACGAACAGAAATTAATTAAAAAAAACTTTTTCCACAAAATAAGTTTTTCAAAGAAAAGTAAAGAACTCCATTAAACAAAAAATGAGCAAAAATAAAAACAAATAATCTACCAAGCGTGAAACTACCACAAATCAGCATCGATAAATAAATGAAACCCAAAACGAACGGAAATTACAATAAATAACCGAGTCAACCTCAAAACGAGCAGAAATTAACATAAGTTGGGCGCAAAACCCCTATGCCTTCCCAAGGCCAGAACAAAATTTGCACTTTACTAAAAAAAATACAAATGAATGTGCATTGTCAGTTTAATATACATATACTGATATTCAGTAATCAAAATGTTAATATTATTTGATTTATTAAAGCTATAAAAGTAAAAACATTTATATTTTATTCACTAAAGTGCAAATTTTGCTCTGGCCTTCGGAAGGCATAGGGGTTTTGTGCCCTACTCACATTATTTCTGCTCATTTTGAGTTTGACTCTGTTCTTTATTGTAATTTTTGTTCGTTTTGCATGGTTTTCATTTATCTATCGATGCTGATTTGTGGTAGTTTCACGCTTGGTAGATTACTTGATTTTTTTTTTTTGCTTATTTTTTGTTTAATGGATTTCTGTACTTTTCTTTGAAAAACTTGTACAAACCACAACATGTCTCTCTGGTCATAATATAATTGCACTTCGCTTAAAGGATAAGAAGTCTCTTAAATTAGGAATAATACAGGTATAAAAAGGGGATGTGAGGTAACGAGAAAATAGAAAAATTGGATCCTTTCACTCAGCTACGTAACATTAATTACAAATGGTGGTGGATGCAGGGACGTAATCAGGGGGGGGGGCTTCAGGGCCCGAGCCCCAAATATCTTTGAATTTCTGGGCGCTTCTTATGGAAATTATAAAACAAATACAAAATATGGTACTTGCGTATTGGCCAGCACACACTCAAGAAGTGAAGTTAGGTTAATCACAATGAAATATACCAAAATGGGATAAAAATACAATGCAAACTAAAACAGACATAAGTTAAACTTAAAAAACAACTTTTCTGCATGAGGGTAAAATGTAACGCTAAAATTTTTGGTAAGCGAGTGTGTTACTTACCTTGAGAAGCCCAAAAAAATGAACTGACCATTTTACAGTTTTTAAGCTTTAGTTAATATGGTATATACAGATATGTTAAAACAAATACACTTTATTGAGCACATCATGCAAAAAGGAAACTGCTGCATTTTCTCACCTGCATCCCCTGCCAGAGCCTTGGGGGAGCAGCATGATGACATATTTGTCTTTTATTGTTTTAGTTTACTGTTGAGTCAATTGTCTTAATAAATCTATTTACAGTCAACTCTCGCTAACTCGAAATTCAAGGGACAACGATTTTTCTTCAAGTTATACATAGTTCGACTTATGCATAGTTTGAGTTTATAGAGGTAATTATATATCAAATTCGGCTTATAAAGGTAACGAGTTATAGAAGTAAGCCAAATGAGAATTGAAGTTAAGGTATAAAATTGCTAAATTTACTCCCTATAGTCACTACAAATATAAAAATAACTTTATTAGTGTATTATAGACTTGACATTATCAAGACTTGAATTCCAAATGTCAAGACTTGACTTTCAAACGTCAATGGTAAATTTAGTTTGCTAGGAAATAGACACCTGAATATTAAAAGAATCTGATACAGAAATATATTAAACAAAATTAATACATATCAAAGTTTACATGTTGCAACCTGCATACCGGGGTTTCGACTAACAGGGGTCCGTTGATTAAATGACGACTTATCTAATGAATTTCAAGTTATAGGGGTAATTTGGGGGTCACTTCCGACTTATAGAGGTAATATATAACCACAAAGTTATTTCGAATTATACCTGGTTTTTTCTTCGACTTCAGACAGGTTTTTTTTTCCAAGAAGATTGAAAATAATTCGAGATATCGAGGATTTCGAGTTATCGAGAGTCCATTGTAGATACATGTTAAATATCCCGACCTCACTCAAGAATTACGATCTGTAAGATCAGAAATAAAAACCGGTTTGTCTGCCTACAGTAGGTTATAATTAGCTTGGTCTCATTGAGAAAAACTACGATGTAGGTATATTTTTATTAAATATTTAATATATAAAGGTGATTGTTAGGTATTTAGCATAATTGGTTGTGCGCGGCCTGTTTTCCATAATTTTCTTCTTTAGTTTCCATAATTTTGTTTCTAAAGTATTATATTTTTATTATATTATGATATATTTCATTAGGATTAACCTAACTTCACTTCTTGGGTTGGGGTTGGAATATTTAACAAGTACCCCATGGTATTTAACATAAAAAATGAAAACTTAACCCATGTTTTCCGGTGTTTATTACAATATTGCAAAATCATTGCGACAATTTTCGAAGAACCCCATATTAATACTCTGTGTAGCTCAGTGTATAGGTTCTCTTGCACCCAGGGAAAAATCTTGATTAGCACCTCCCCCCCCCTGTCTCCCAAAAGCGATGCTTACGTATTATACCGACCGCACTGTTGTTCTTGATCTGTTTTAAATCGGTTTCTGTGTTCACTCGGAGATAATTAGCTTTGCCTGAGAGAGATAAGCGATACTTATATGTTAGACGAGAAACACTCGAGAATTTGGATCGCGAACATGAGACATTACCCGTTTTTCACGCTGTGTATATTAGACAATTAGCTGCGACTTAGTGGGAATCTACATTGTAGCTATATTTTAATTAAATATTTAGTTGGTATTTTGGTTAGGTTACGCATTTAATATAATGCGCTCTGGGCGACCCCCCTTCCATAATTCTTTGTTGTAGTTTTCACAATTTTGTTAACCAAGTATTATTTGGTGAATTTTCGGTGTTCATAATTGACTTACAAATAAAGTGAACATACCCCTCAATGCCCTTTTTTATACTCTTTCCAAGTACAATAATCACCTTTGCCGCAAATGAATTTTACCCCACCCCTATATATACCAATTCAGGGTATATATTTGCACATTATGGGGGGGGGGGGTAAAATTTATTTCTGATGCAAATGAGAGGTATGTTTAACTTTACCCCCATCCCCACCCCCTAATGTGCAAATATATACCCTGAATTAGTATATATAGGGGTGGGGGTAAAATTCATTTGCGGCAAGTGATTATTATATTTGGATAGAGCATGAAAAAGGCATCGAGTGGTATGTTCACTTTATTCGTAAGTGAATAATATGAACAACAAAAAATTTACCTATTATTTTTTCATCATATTTTGTTTTAGGTACTTACCCATCACCAGTCACGAAAAACCCGCCAGACGGGTTAATTCAAAAGACCGCTATAGAGTAATGCAATGCAAAGCGTGGTTTTCATTGCGTTTAAGATATTTAAACTGTTGTTTTTTGGGGTTTAGGGGAGAAAAAGGTACCTAGGTTAGGTTACGTATTTTATATATGCTATGCTTTACCCCCTATTGTGCAAATATATAGCCCAAACTTGTTTATGAACTTTTATATATTCATCCTATTTTATTTTATTTCATTACCATTAACCAAACTTGACTTTTTAGAAGGGCCCATATAATGCGTAAGTACCCAAACTTCACTTCTCGAGTGTAATGCATAAGTACCAGATAAATTATTATGCAGGTATATTTTAATTAAATATTCAATGTATACAGTTGGTCAGGTTAGGTATTTAATATAATGCGTTCTGGGCGGCCTCCTTTCCGTAATTCTCTGTTGTAGTTTCCATAATTTTGTTACTAAAGTCTTATATTTTCATCATGTTTTTGTATATTTCATTCTGATTAACCTCACTTTACTTCTTGAGTGTGGTCGGTATAATACGCAAGTAACCCCAAAAACTTCCAAAGTTACAAAATACTATAAATGTAAGATTATTTCTTTGAAATTCTACACCCGGGGCAAGTGTCCACTAAAACCGTCCCTGGTGCAGCTAAAACTCAAGAAGACGTTTGCTGTACCCCCCCCCCCCAACAACTGAAGTTTTTCGATGAATGTTAACTACTTAAATTTTCATTTTTTCGGTACAAAAAGATTTGTTAGGTTTTATTAACCGTATTCAATTAGAAATATATGACCATTCTTATCACCCTAACAGTATCAGCAAAACTGGAAGAAAAAGTTTTCTCATATTGGACCACATCTGTAAAACATAAACCCTTAAGCTTGTTGACGAAATAGGCTACTTAAAAGCGAAACTGGCGATTTGGTGGAATTTTATCTCAAACTTCAACCGGAAGTGAATTTAAACCCAAACTTCCATTGATGCATATGCCTAAACGTAACGTAGCTTAGGTTGAAGAAGAGGGGATAAACTTAAGATATTTTATCGTTGTTGCTATGAGAGCAGGGGTGAATAAAAGTAGAGAATGAGTGTATGGAAATAGAAGATATAGTCAAAAAACTATTATTGTTAGCACTATACACAATAGCTTTCAAATATGCTTTCAAGAAGCCTACTGGTTTGAAGTTTAGTTGCAAGTTCAAAAGTTACACAGAACCCTTCTTATTTTTAGAAGCACTTTGAAGAAAAGAAAACTAATTTTTGTGTGACAGGAACAACATTTGGGGAACGGTACTCAAAGCTAAGACCTCCCTACAGCCACAAACATAAATAAAATAAGATACCCATTTCCAAAAAGTATGTCCTTGATAAAGTTTAATTCTGCTGTTATGTGGGAATCAGAACAAATGTTTAGGGCCCGATCGCGAGGGATATTACGACTGCTCTTTTAACTTGTGGTGGGTGGTTTGATTTAAAATGCAAATATCTATTATTTTGTGTTGGTTTTCTATAAATAGTAAAATTGAGTTTATCGAAGCTACGAATAACTAACACATCTAGGAATGGGATTTTATTTGCGATTTCGATTTCTAAAGTAAACTGTAAATTTCTATCGTATGTATTAAGGTGATCTAAAAAACCCTTAAGCTCATTTTCCCCATAGTTCCAGAGTGAAATTACATCATCCATGAAACGTCCCCAAAAGACATGTTTTAAAAAATACGAATCTAATGCCCAATTTTCAATATGTTCCACATAAATATTCGCCAGTAACCCGGAGAGGGGTGCGCCCATCGCTAAGCCATTAATTTGCTGGTAAAAAGAATTACGGAATTGGAAATGCATTGAGTACTTGTTACAGAGTTTAACCAAGGTCATTAAGACATCACAAGCTATTCCTGCTGCTGAAGCTTCTATTAAGTGATAATTTTCTTTGATTTTATTTTCTAATAACTGTTCAGATACTGTGACATTAATATTTGTATACATTGAAACAATGTCAAAGCTACTTATAATTGTATTTTCTGAGAAATTTACGTTTTTGAGTTTTTCAACCAAATCTACCGAATTACATATATATGATTTTTGAGAGTAAAGCAAAGGTTTAAAGGCTGTACATTACTATTTCCCAATATTGGATGTGGGGGCTTTCGTACAAGCTACTATGGGCCTTAAAGGAATGCCTTGCTTATGTAATTTTGGTAGACCATAAAACATTGGGCAAAAGCTACCACAGGGGAAAAATTTATTGTACAGCTCTCGAAAAAGGTCCAAAATTCTCTTTTCTTCCAAGACATGTCCCTGTAGCAGATTTAATTTCCTCTCTAGAATCCTCTGTGCACAAATTTTATACATCTATATCCAACCCGGAGGAAGTTAGGGCTAGTCTTATAGATACCCTTTACAACAATCAAAAAAAGATTAATTCTCCCGCCAATAAAAAACCAGATAATTTGTATGACCTAAAAATACTATCTAATCTCCGTAAAGATTCATCCATTATTATAACTAAAGCAGATAAAAGCAATTCTCTAGTTGTCATGGATAGGACAGATTATGATACAAAAATTTATTCTCATCTAAATGACGAAACAACATATAGAACTACAACCCACGATCATACTGATCAATTTGCAAACAAAATTATAAATGAACTAAAAAGTTTAAAACAAAATAGTAAAATTACTCCACAGCTATACAATAAATTTTTCCCCCGTGGTAGCTTTTGCCCAATGTTTTATGGTCTACCAAAATTACATAAGCAAGGCATTCCTTTAAGGCCCATAGTAGCTTGTACGAAAGCCCCCACATCCAATATTGGGAAATAGTAATGTACAGCCTTTAAACCTTTGCTTTACTCTCAAAAATCATATATATGTAATTCGGTAGATTTGGTTGAAAAACTCAAAAACGTAAATTTCTCAGAAAATACAATTATAAGTAGCTTTGACATTGTTTCAATGTATACAAATATTAATGTCACAGTATCTGAACAGTTATTAGAAAATAAAATCAAAGAAAATTATCACTTAATAGAAGCTTCAGCAGCAGGAATAGATTGTGATGTCTTAATGACCTTGGTTAAACTCTGTAACAAGTACTCAATGCATTTCCAATTCCGTAATTCTTTTTACCAGCAAATTAATGGCTTAGCGATGGGCGCACCCCTCTCCGGGTTACTGGCGAATATTTATGTGGAACATATTGAAAATTGGGCATTAGATTCGTATTTTTTAAAACATGTCTTTTGGGGACGTTACATGGATGATGTAATTTCACTCTGGAACTATGGGGAAAATGAGCTTAAGGGTTTTTTAGATCACCTTAATACATACGATAGCAATTTACAGTTTACTTTAGAAATCGAAATCGCAAATAAAATCCCATTCCTAGATGTGTTAGTTATTCGTAGCTTCGATAAACTCAATTTTACTATTTATAGAAAACCAACACAAAATAATAGATATTTGCATTTTAAATCAAACCACCCACCACAAGTTAAAAGAGCAGTCGTAATATCCCTCGTCGATCGGGCCCTAAACATTTGTTCTGATTCCCACATAACAGCAGAATTAAACTTTATCAAGGACATACTTTTTGGAAATGGGTATCCTATTTTATTTATTAATAGTGTAATTAATTGTAGACTGAAGAGACATCCCCGTAAAATTAATGATAGTTTACCATGTGATATTTCTGACAAGCCCTTAAACATAATTTACCTCCCCTACATCCCAAAAATCACTACAAATCTTAAAAAAGTTTGCACAAAAAATAATCTGTATGTAGTATTAACAAATAATTTTAGAATCATAAATTTTCTAAATTCTGGTAAAGATAAAACCCCAGTTACTCGCCAAAGAGGGGTCTATCAAATACCATGTGATTGTGGCAAATATTATGTAGGTAGAACACACCAGAATTTAGAAAAGCGCATACAACAGCATAAAGATGATATAGTCAAAGCTCTAAATTCTAGTATTTCCGTTGTTTCATCTGATTCTGCATTAGGCAGCCATATTTTTGAAAATCCTAGCCACAATATACTTTTTGATGAATCTGCCCTTATTAGCAATGACCTAGGCATAAAGGAGGTAGTCCGAGAATCAATTGAAATCAGAATTAAGATTAATAATAATATTTCCTTAAATAGGGACTTGGGGGAATATACACTAAATGCTCTATACACAAATTTAATTAAAAATGATCTTACCAATTATTTTAAAAAACCGATAGATATTAACACAGAACCGGTCACAAAAAGACCTTTGAGGTTAGCTGCCAAAAAAGCTGGATTAGCAATAAGAACGTGTTTTTAAATTATTTTTCTTTCATCTCATTGAATCGCCTTGTTTTACCTTACTTTTAATCAGTCCTGGTTGAACTTCGCTGAAGTAAGGATGCTAGGACTGCTTTGAAAAATTTTTAATTTTTGGTTTTATTGGTTGCATGTTGTTGTGAGTCTTTTTTCTTTCATATATTTTTGTCTTGCTGAGGACGGCCCTTGGACATAGGGTCGAAATATTCATTCAAATTATCTCCACTGTCTTGCAAAAAGATTTCCCTGTTGTTCTTCGTACTTTTGTTGAGGGTTTGAGTTCCCCTCCCCTGCCCTCCAAAATTTTTCCACGGCTCGTAAAAATGCAACAAAATACATATAACAAAAATGTTGGTACATTTCTTTGTAAAGCCCAGACATTACGCCTTTTGAATAGCCGAACTACGTCTTGTAGGGTAGTCAAAAAATTATATTTCAGAAAAAAATCTAGTTTCGCCTATGTCCAATAGGCTTATTTCCCCCATATGCTGAAGGGTGGCCTAAAATTTTCTAATTAATGATTCGGATTGGAAGAGGGAAAATGCCGACAGTCTGGCTCCAAATGGCGTTCCAAAATCAGATATCTAGAAAAGAACGCCAAAAATCCCCTAGGCTTATAAATCTTTACTTCTGTTTATAAAGCATATCATGGCGTCTCAATTATTTAGAATCTTTAGTTTTGGGCTAATCAAACAAAAAGTTGTGATGAATATAGGCGCACACAGGTTTGAGTCTTAAAGGAGGGGGAGGGGTAATAGGATATTTTGGACATGATAATAACAATTTATGTATAGCCTGCCACATACAAAAGTGGGGGAATGAATTACAAGAAAAAGAGACCAAATAAAACAAAAAACAATTAACTAGAACAAAAACATGGGAAAAAGCCATGAAATGGCTGAAACTTTGAAATAGCAACAATTACAGCAACAAGATACAAAAATTTGAAACACAACTCCTCATGTAACAGGGCCAGTTTTGCCATTATATCTGGAGCTTTAAAATTCTGCACAATTTTTTTTTTCCAATACCATGGTGGCAAATAAAATAAAAATCTCAAATACAGAAAATACTCGGAGCAGAGAGCTCGGATATCCTTTTTGAGGACAATTGGAAATTTTCTCGCATTAGAGTGAGTACAGAGTGCTTCACAATTATATTTACTCCTGATAGCAACGATTTTTGAACACACAATCGGTAGCTTAAACTTAGTGCCGGAAACTGTACACAACCTTAAATAACTTGTAATCAAGATTCACAATCAAGATTAAATATGTGCTTTTCTTAGCACTAACTTTCCTGTGAGAACTTCTTTGAGTCAAATTTAAGATTTTTTTTTTGTATCTACTTGTGTATAAGCACGTTGGTGTCGATGGGGAAAAGAACTTCTTTCGGTCTTTTAAGTTATCTTAAAACGCAATATACGATATCATTCAAATGAGAATTTCCCCTAGAAGTTGTGCAGGGACTCCACAATAAACTTTAAGGACATTTTTTCTTACTAGACCAAAACATTTTATCACTGTTACGCTTAAAGGTCGTATCTGCCATTTTCACACTTCAAAAATAATTGTCAAACACCGTTTCATAAGCTGTTCTCTAAGGAAAGATCAGTAGGGTAATTTAGATCAGGCGAACTGAAGTGTGATTGAACTTACATTACCCTACTAATCCTTCCTTTTCGAGCAGCTTGGCAAACGGTTTTTGACAATTATTTCAGAGGTTTCAAAATGTCTTATACGACTTTTAGATGTAACAGCGATGATTTGAGATTTAATTATTGCTTATTTGAGGCATCATTCCCGCTTTAAGAGCCACTCAAAGTCTCATTGAGAAACGAATTCGAGAAAATGTACATGAAATATTGTTACTTGGACCTAAAAACGAAGCTTTTCAGCATCAAGTGTGCATGAACATACTGATGACATGGAGATTCTGAACGGAAACACTTTGCATAGACATGGAGATACTGAAAATGATGGAAGTTTGCATATGGGTCACGTAAATTTAAATTTGCACTTTTTCAATTTAAATTGAATCCTTTACTTTGCAAGCTTTCTGGGCAGTTAAAAAGTTTAATTTCGGTCCCATGCAAACCCTCTTAGCCTCTACAATAAATTTCACAAAGATGGCGGAATCTTCATAGCCCAGAGCGAAGACGGGTTACCAACATCGGAACTCCTGAACAAGTAAGCATTGGTTATTTGAAGCGAATAGGATACTAAAATTAGTTTAACTTATAAACTGACCAAAAACGAAATAAGACAGCAGCAGTAACTTCCAAAAACCTTCACACACAGTGAGGTAACCAGAAAGGAGACCGTTCAGATCGCCGCAAAATATGCAAATGAACTAATAAATCACACTTTTTAGCTGGATTTACCCGCAAAACGAGCGGAAAACCCTCCGACTTTAAAATTCTGACAACGCCCCTGTTCAGATCTAGTATCTATATCGGTGTTGCCAGGGGGGCATCTGGTTCCTAAAACTAAAAGCGGCAAAATGTTATTAAAACATAACATTTTTTTTGGAATGCAGCACAATCGATGTTTTGGTACTGGTGCGTTATATGGACACTTTTATGTATTGTACAAGGAAACCAGTCACGAAAAACCCGTCAGACAGGCTATTCTCAAGAGACCGCTATACATAAAGGACAGCAAAGCCGTGGTTTCCCAATGATTTACAATATTTAAACGATTGTTTTTTGGGGTTTAAGGGGGGGAAAGGTACCTAGGTTAGGTTACGTATTTAATATATGCTACGCTTTAAACCCCCCCCCCCTAATGTGCAAATATATAGCCCAAATTTGTTTATAAACTATTAAATATTCATCCTATTTTATTTTATTTCATTAGCATCAACCAAACTTGACTTTTTAGACGTGTCCATATAATGCACCAGTACCGATGTATTTCTATAGTTCTGACAAATCCTTTAATCTACTCAATGTGAAATCACAGTCGTGCAATCAATAAATACACAAAATAAAAGGAAATCTGAAGAAACAAAAATGGTCCCCCTTCCCATATTAATTATATTCTACCAAACGAAAAACTAGATAAGGCTAAAGGATATGCTTTTTCATCCAGCCTTTTTTGTTGCATACATCTGCTCATATTATCAACTGAATTTCTCTCATAGGATTAGACCCCTCTGGAAAAAAAAATTGTAGGCCTGTCCCCAGGGTTAGGGTGTTCACTAATATATGGGAATGTTTTATACATGCCTACAGCAAAAAGAGCGAAAATTGGAGTTAAAAAAAAAATATGTTTCACGTGTACGTCTCTATTGAAATCATGTGAATGTATTTTATTCGCAATCTTACAATAGTAAATAATTTACGCAGGATTTTTGTGACTGATCCTATAATACTCATGTAGTTCGCCAGCTCCCTTTTTTCTCAATTGGATACTCCTGCAAGCCATACTACTACCGACAATTCACCGCGGCTTCATGAAGCCAGCACAGCACTGTAGTGTAGCTCTTTATTTATTGCTTGCTCTTTATTAAAATTCAAAATTGTACTTCTATATTTATATTTTGTTCGTTTTTTTTTTCGTGGAAATATAGCTTTTACTTTTTATCATACAAAAGGGGGCTACCCTCGTTTATGGGAACCAGCAATTTTGTTCGCAACACTAAATTGTTGATGTAAAATGAACAGAAAACAATGTCAATACGTTTTTTTGTTTTTTTTTAACGTTTCAATGTTATGACATTTAATGGGAAAGGCTGCCCAATCAATAGACATAAAAAGGTATTTTCGGTCGTACACAACAAAGTAATGGCCAGTATTTAATTTAGGCCCTGTCTTCATCGTGGCTTTTTCAAGCAAAGTCAGTCAAGCGAAAATATCTTTTCGTCCACCGGATTTGACTTATACTGAAAGAAAAAAACACTTCAAACGCGCCTGATTTGCCTTTCGAGCCTTGAAGACATCAATGGAGACAGGAGCCGCCAGAAAACTCAAAAAGCGCAGGCGACTTCACCTAAAAAAGTTACTATGAAGACAGTGCTTTAAATCATCATGTAGATCTAGCAAGAGCAACCCTTAATTGAAGTGATGTGAATATGTTTAAGACGACAATTTATGTAATTAGGATAAGAAAAACGCAATGGTTGAAATAGTAGAAAAAAGAAAAAGGTGGGAAAGGCAAGCTAGCTCTTTTTTGGAAAAACAATTCGAAAAATCGTAAGTCCAAACTGCACAAAAGAAAAATTGACCTAAGCCACGGAGGGAAGGGGGTAATAGCCACCCACCTGATCCGCCACTGATGCTACAAAACATTAAAATGTATTTAAAAAATAGCAAATAGCAATAGCAATTGACTAGAAAATTAGATAATTCTGTTGTTATTCAAACAATTAAAAAGTGGCCATTTGTCAGGGAAAGAATCCCGAGAAAAGGAGGGACTATGTCTCCCTAAATGAAGAGGTCAAAGAGCTGAAAACTTTATTTTATTTTTCATTATTTTATTATTTTAAAACTTTATTATTTTCTTTATTTTATCTGGAACTCTCTTCACATCAAGCAATTTGATTAATAGAATAAATTCAAAAGGGGTCTAACCAACCCTCTACCTCTATCCATTCCGCAGACGGCACCCGAAGTGGCATTTGATGGTACTAATGCGCCAAGATAAGTGAGCAGACAAGAGAAGTTCTTATATACCTTGATTAGTCATTTTATGAATAGGTACTGTAAGATGTCTTTCTAGCCCCTTAGCTTATTGGTTAAGCTGATAATAAGGCTAAGTTCCAAATGACATCATTGCGTATGGCACTATGCCTAAGATATTATCAGTTTTGTATTAATTTTAAGGAATTCGCTTGGCTAAGCCTCTGTAGAGGGTCTACTCAATCTATCCTCCGAAGGTTCATTAGCTTTGGCAATGACACAAACATCACCCTTTTTAGTCCCATACAAAACTTCGTTCCAGTGCAGTCACAGTGTGAGTCAATAAAAATTAGACAGGCAACTATTCGTGTTTCAGGATAGGAATAGGATCTGTAAGGATATCCTATCAGGATAGGATCTGTCAAAAGAGCCACGAATCATCACCCTATGACTATCCAGTAGGCTGCTACCGATAGTAAGAACAATTATAAGTAGCATCAAAGATTGCCATCTTTCGTGCCGAGCGTCACTTTATTCTGGTGCTGTAAGAGTGGGTTTATAAAAAGTGGATGTGCAAAGTTTGGAAGAATAGAAAGATTTGTCTTATAACTAATATTACGATGCTAGAAGCCACGTGAATGACAGTTGAGAAGTAAGGCTCTGAAAGCACTTCTTCAAGCTGAGGAAGCTATGCTTCTCCAGATGATTTGTCTAAGGGTGATTTTAGGTACTCGCTTGACTAACTGTCATATATCAAACAATACGCTGTAGGAAAAACGTGGTTATATTCTAGGGCTACAACATTTCCCAGAGGAAATGCCTTATAAATTGATTTAGGTACTAGTTTGAGCTTAAGAATAGTAAACTTGAGAGTTTAAAATTTGATAATGTGGAAGATGATTGGAATAATTTTAGAAAAATAATTTGTGAAGTTGCTGAAGGTATCTTAGGGAAGAAAGCTAGAACCGCAGCTAAGAATATTAGTAAAAAAGCTTTATGTTTAATAGAAAGGAGAAAGGACTTGTACAAGAATTGTCTGAGTGATAGATCATATGAAAACAAAAGGAATGTAAAGAAAGTGGAGAAAGCATTAAAATATGAACTAAGGAGGTGTGAAGTGGAGGCCATGGATAAAATTGCCGAGGATCTGGACGATGCAGCTAGACGGCATACTAGTAAAATAGTAAAATTGTACTGGCATGTTAATAAATTCGGAGAGAGTAGTCAATCCGGACTTGGCCCAGTTAAAGATAGGAATGGGGCCACAATTAGCGATAAGGAAAGAACTAAAGAGAGATGGGCCGAACATTTTGAGAATTTGCTAAACCGAGATAGAGTTGCAGGAAAAGATATAGAGGAAAATGAAAAAGTTTTTGATACCTTGGATGTGAAGGAAGATTTGTTTTGTGAGGAAGAATTAGCGACAGTACTAAAAGGATTAAAAAAGAATAAGGCTCCAGGTGCTGATAGGGTGGTAAATGAGTTTCTTAAATATGGTGGCT
The DNA here is from genome assembly GCA_029168905.1 of Artemia sp. Kazakhstan ARC1039. Taxonomy (NCBI): domain Eukaryota; kingdom Metazoa; phylum Arthropoda; class Branchiopoda; order Anostraca; family Artemiidae; genus Artemia; species Artemia sp. Kazakhstan ARC1039. Next base: position 8,380 of record JAQQPU010008429.1, on the reverse strand, counting down.
CTGAGATAAGAAATAAGTTACTGAAGATTATGAATATGATTTTTGAAAAAGGGGAAGTACCTAACGATTTTAGGAAAACCTTAATTAAGCCACTTTATAAGAAAGGTGATAAAAGTGAGTGTGGTAATTATCGAGGCATTAGTCTGGTCTCTGTAGGTAGTAAATTACTTAGCAATATGATACTTTTTAGACTGAGAGATGCCGTAGACAAAGTTTTAAAAGAAGAACAGTGCGGTTTTAGAAAAGGTAGAGGATGTGTCGACCAAATTTTCACTCTTAGCCTAATTATTAAGAAGTGCCTGAGTTGTCGAACACCTTAGGTCCTCAGTTTTATAGATTATGAGCAAGCGTTCGATAATGTTGATAGAAGAGCTTTAGTAAAGGTTTTATCCTTGTATGGTGTGCCAGACAAATACATTAAAGTGATTAGTGCTATGTACGAGAATAACACTGCTACGGTTAATGTAGGAAATGAGGTTAGCAGCTGGTTTTGTATTAAATCAGGAGTTAAGCAGGGTTGTGTTCTATCCCCCTTTATATGGATTATTTTGATGGACTTTGTCTTATAGAGCACAGGAAAGGCAATGGGAAACCACGGAATCAAATGGGGAGGAAAAAGTCTCCTGGACTTAGATTATGCTGATGATAAAAGCATCCTAGATGAAAGTGTGAGCAAAATGAATGAAGTTTTAGAGGTTTTGCGAGTTCAGGGTGCTAGAATAGGTTTGAAAATCAATGTTAAGAAGCCTAAGTCACTAAGGCTAGGAATAAGTGAAGATGAAAAGGTGACGTTGGGTAATGAAAAGATTGATCAGGTGGGTAGCTTCACTTACCTTGGTAGTATTATTCGTAAAGATGGTGGGAGCAGTGAAGATGTTAAAAGTAGAATAGCCAAGGCTCAGGGTGTGTTTTCACAGTTAAAAAAAAGGTTGGAAGAATAGGAAGATAAGTCTGCAAACCAAGATCAGAATATTAGAAGCTATAGTGATGATAGTGGTCAAATATGGCTCTGAAGCATGGGCACTCAGAAAAGCGGATGAAGATTTGCTAGATGTTTTCCAGAGAAATTGCTTAAGGGTTGTTCTGGATAACCGGCTGACTGACCGTATTTCAAACAATAGGTTATACGAAAAATTTGGTTCAATACCGCTCTCTAGGGCTATAATGAAAGAAAGGTTGAGGTGGCTAGGACACGCTGTGCAGATGAAGGATGACAGATTGCCGAAGATTGTTCTTTTCGGCCAACCGTCTAGGGCTAAACGGAAAGCAGGTCGTCCTGGTCTGGGGTGGGAGGACGTCATAAAGAAAGATTTAAAGGAAATGGGAACTTCGTGGGCGAGTGTAAAAAGGGAGGCTTTGAATAGATTGGGATAGAGGAGGATCGTGCGTAGCTGTGTTGGCCTCAGGCAGCTTGGTGCTGCGGTGAGTTGTCAGTAATAGTATATAGTAGTAGTTGAGCTTAAGAAGGATAGGCCAAGCTTCACGGAAGAGCGATGACATGTTACCGAAAGCCGAGATTTTTGGCAATCCAGCTGGCCTAAACGAAAAACAGGACGTCCTTGACTGAATTGGGAAAAGGTCATGGAAAAGGATTTAAAGGATGTAGAAACTTTATCAGAGCGAGTAAAGAGTAAGCTAAGAACAAAGTGGGAGAGGAGTGCGCGCAGCTGGGTTGCCTACAGGTGAGCAGGCATTCCGCTCCAATGAGTTGTCATCGATCAGTTTTAATTATTCCTCATATCGGCACGTTCAATGCGTTTATATGATAGTTTTTTCGATTTCTCTTTGAATTCGTTCCACAAGATGGATAAGTTGTTTTATCAATTTTAACCGAACTGATGACTTGTAAATACTGTCAAACCTGAGGAACATTAAGATTTTTTTTACTTTAAATTATGCAAATATGCAATCCAATATAGGAAAGGTAACAACTAGACCAGCAACAAGTGTCTCCATGTGTATGTATGAGGTGCACTAGCCGTTTACAATTAAGGGCGTTTATGCCGCAGGTTTTACCAAACTGCGGGGCAGTGACGTTTTAAGCCCTCTTCCCCCGATCCACTATTTTTTGTAATCCCTTACTTGCAGCAGCCGCCTTATTTTTACTGTAAGCTTTGGTAATTGATTTGAATTGTCTCACAGTACAAAGATGTCTCTTCTTAATAAATCTTTATTTCCTTTTATAGGTCTATCTAGGCTCTACACTTTAAATATCGATTTCAAACAATTATCCGGGATTTTTCATTCCATTGATGACTATGTTCTGAAAACTACTGCTTCTTTTATTCCCAGAACTTCCACTTCGCAGGATTTATCTTAAAATTAAGGATTTATGGATTTTGGTCAGATTTCTTTCAGTATTTTTGAGAATCCGAGAATTTCATTTTTGTTTTTTTTAATTTCTTATTGCTGACTTCAGCAAGAGTTCTTGACTTAGGGAAAAATTACGATAGAAGAAAACCAACATAGCAGTTGACATTCTTTGTGCTCTTTTTCTCGTGACACCTTGTGGCGTGAGAGCTTTTGAAGAGCATCAGCGTTTTCAATCAAAAAAGTGTTTTTCCATATTTCGTCCATTTTAAATAGTCCAAAGAGAAACGGCAGTAAACTAACACTAATATACAGCAACACGTTTCCGAATTTAGAATTGAGCTGTAAAGATATTAGCATCAAACTTAAATCAAGCTTGCAAAATGAATGATTTTCGTTGAGGTTAGTCTTGGCGATATAAGCGTGAAAAATATACGCAGTGCGAAATGTTGTGAGGGGGAAATTTGTAAGAGGTACTAGGCAGCGATGATTAAAACTAACTCGGAGAAATAGCACTCATTCGTTTTCAGTTTTGCGGCAGCCCTGGTAGCGACTATCCACTCAACCAGGTATTGAAAATGTTCCAAAGCTGCCAGTAGCATCATTCGACAGAAGTCCAAATGCTGCCAAATCTGCTAACAAATTTCGAAATCTGTCAACAAATTTTACTAGTCCATGAAAACCGCCAAGTAGCATTGCTACTATTCTACTGCACTTTTTCCACGACGGCCCTCGACTAGCAGAACGAGTTGTTAGCATGATATTTAGACCTCTGGAGCAGAACTTTCTGGATTTCAGGCAGGGTTTTTGAGTTCCCATAAGTGGTTGAAACAATATTCCAGAACCAGATAGGAGAGGGCAGATTGAACAGGCTGGCAAGAACGGGCTACACAGCGAGATGTTATCATGGCTACTGATGGTATTTTAAGCAGTTGGGCAAGAATTTGAGATATATTAGATCTGTTCGAACACAAACAATGTTCGTGTGATTTTGTATCTGATCTAGAGTTTAGCAAGGCTTATTATTAAATACTCTTCTATTTGCTTAGCCACATTTTTCTGTAGTGAGCATAGTAAGAAACAAGCTTAGTCGCCAAATAGTCCTACATAAAAATACTAATAGAGGAAGCTTTGACAATGATAGACTGAGTTGCTAGCAAATTATAAGGCTCTGATAGCTTTTAGTTGACCCCCCTAAAAATCTTAAATACAGCCCTGTCGCGGGGCCCTTAAATGACTTGCGAAAAATGGGAAGAAAAATCCTCTGAATCAAGCATGCTTGCCAACATTCAAGTACTCAGGAGATATCCAGCCCTGGAAGAAAGTTATGTACTGTAACTGTAGCTCAACTCGCCTCTTTTTATTGTTTGGAAGGATTTCCTACTTACTGAAGTACAGCTCTCTCCTTTCCAGTGTATGGTCCTGTTTGGCAATACTTTAAATCTAAAATAAATGACTTACTTCGAGAAGTTAAACAACAATTGGTTCTTTTTAAATCAAAATAAAGAAAAGTTCTTACTTACTCTCGTCTAGCACCGGCACTTGCAATCGATGGTTCCACGACTAGAACTGACCCAAGAAAATTGTACCCTGAAAAATGATAATACAATTTACTGAAGCACACCACAGGGTCATATAATTTCTGCCAATTGGTTCCCCACACATAATCACAATATCAATTATTACTTTTTCTAACTTGAAATAAATACGAGCTCCAAAAACAACACTGCCTACTAAAAAAAACTGCCTATCCACGATATAAACAACGAAATAAAACCAAAGAAATGGGGTAATCTATTTATTTGTTTTGGTATCTCTATTTGTAATTTGGAGACGCAAAAAATAGGACCAGGATAACAGGCATACAAAAAATAGGTATGGGGTACTCAGCCCTCTCTCCCACCATTGAATACTACGGTAGAAAAATGTCAAAAATGCAAAAAACTTCGTATTTTTGGAAAATAGATTATATAGACTTTGTTTTCGGCCTAATGTTCAGTTTCTTTTGACAAGCGAAATGCTAAAAAATACACATTTACTACTTTAAATTACAGCTTTTTATAATGCTTACAGTTGTTGTCACTCTTTTTCACCGACAAATTTACAAAATGTGGGTTAACTAGCTCCACCAGACCCCCCCCCCTCCCAAAAAAAACATCTTGGGATTTCGCCTTTGCCCAAAAGGAATTGCAGGGTGCGTTGATGAATGGCAAGGCTATAGTTTTTAATTAGTCCCCTCAAATGCATACCTATCCTCCACTACAGTTCATATTTGAAATCTATTTTCTTTTTTAAATCTCTTCATCGCATATTTCTAGGAACTGGCATTTTAATAAACTTTACTGATATGATATCTATATGCATGGACCGGTGTGTGAATATGGCTTAATAAATAGCCCCAACTAAGCTATAAAAAAATACTGTACCCATTCAGTACCCCAGCCTCCCCCTCCCCCAAAAAGGACCGAAACAAAGTTTCACGAAGTCCACTGTAATCAAAACGCTCCAAAGGCATCTGAGACCTGTCCAGTCTCAGATGCGAGTGCTCCAAATTATACGCATTATTTCACCTCGAATCTTATGGAAGGGTGGCCAAACTTTGAAAATTCTGGAGCCCTTTTTAAGGGTCAAAAGTTATTGGGGTGTCAGCAAGCCCATCCCTTGCCTTTTTTACCCTCGGACACCTCCTAGCCCCGTGACATCAAGTCTAAATTTTGAGATAGCCATTTCACCCAGAATGATCTAAAGATGAAAAATGAGCCTCCTTGAATGGAGGAGTGATCAACGGTGTCCCAAGGGCGCACAAGTCCCAAATTATGCTTTGGCCCATTCTTTACACATATATTTTACAAAAATAAAATGGACACGTCCAGGGGCGAATCTCCAGCATTTTTAATGGGGAAAGAGGGGTCTTTATCCGGATAGTCAAGGGGCATGGGACATTTAATAACTTTTTGTCCACATTATTGGAGGGCAACTGCCCCCCACCCAAAACGACGCCCCTGAACATTTCACACCTTGTTAAAACTGAGAACTTGAAAGATATTTTTATATGTACGATTAAAGCCGCAAATTGGGTCCGTGACCTCTCAAACCTATAATACTTCGTGTTCTCTCGTAAAACCCCGATGGCATCAGTTCAAAATTTGAAGTCATTTTGCACAAAATGAACAAAAGGCACAATAAATTTGCTTGCAGGGATGACACAACCCAAGAAGCTCCAACGACAACGGCCCTAAATTACACAAATAGCCACGTTACACAGATAAATTTAAGCAGAGAAGGTGAGTCTGTCGTACCTTATTTGAACCTGAATCATAAAGAGTTTTGAAAATGGGACTGTCAACACCCTCTTCTGAGCTTATATGAGGACCAAAAGGAGCTACGTTTCTAAAAGTTTTATTTTTGCCGCAAACGGCTTTACTTGGTTAACTTGTTCTCGGGCAGTAGTTCGCTCAAAATGACGTAAATATATGAGCATATTTATGCTGTCCGATTGCCTTGATACTTACAGGGCAGCAGACCAAAATTCTATACCAAAATGAGTCATTGAATTAGGAATATTTTCAAGGAGTCCAGACCACAAGCAGCTACCAGACCTGAAATATTTTCGATCAGCTTAGACAAAAAGAAACTGACAGACCTAGTATATCTTCGACGCTTCTAAGTGTTTAACCCCCCCCCCCCCCCGAAAAAGCCCCCCCCCCCCCCCCCCTTATGTGCACATATATATATAGCCCAAATTATATATGTCCCCTAAATTATGTCACTAGTCTTGTCTCCCGCTAAGCGGAGAAAAAAACTAACGAAGAAACCGGTTTGTTCTCGAGTTCTACACAGCGTAAACTTGAGTGAGTGGCCCATAATACACAAGTACCAAAACTCCTTCCCCCTACGGAAACTAGAAAAATAAAACTAAAATAAAACTGTCAAATTTGGAAAGCCTTATTTTCCGCGGGGAGTATTTTCCGGGGGTGGGGGAGTATTTTCCGGAGGGATATTTACCTGGGGATGTATTCTCCAGGGGGTATTTTCCTCGAGGGGGGTAAACGCCGGCCACCATTTCCGACCAGCCCAGACCAGAAGGAGCTGCCAAACTTGAAATATTTTCGATCAGTTAAGACCGAAACCCGCAGTCAGACCCAGTATATTTTCGATCACATTAGACGAGGAGTTACTAGACTCGAAATATTTTCTAAAAGCTTAGACCAAAAGACGCTGCCAGATCAAGCCTATTTTCGATCACCCCAGGCTAAAAATTGTTACCAGACTTGAAATGTTGTCAATCAGCTTAGACCAAAATACGCAGTCAGACCTAGTATATTTTCGACCAGCCCAAACCAGAGGGAGTTACCAAACTTGAAGTATTGTCGATCGGCCTAAACCAAAAGACGTTGTCAGACTTAGTATATTTTCGATCAGCCCAGATCAGAAGAAGTTACCAAACTCGAAATATTTTCGATCACCCAAGACCGAAACCCGCTGCCAGACCCAATATATTTTCAATCAGATTAGGCGAGGAGTTACCAGACTCAAAATATGTTCGATAAGCTTAGACCAAAAGACGCTGCCAGACCAAGCCTATTTTCGATCAGCCCAGACTAAAAGTTGTTACCTTACTTGAAATATTGTCAACCAGCATAGACCAAAAGTCGGAGCCAGACCAAGTATATTTCAGTGGCGGATCCAGGGGGCGCGCGCCCCCCTAACGTAGCCTAAAGTAGTGTAATTTACTTAATTAACGCAAGTTTAGGTTAATTAAACTTACTCCTAATGCAAGTTTATCGGATCAACCTATTTTGCCCCCCCCCCCTCCCTAAAAAAAATCCTGGATCTGCCCCTGGTATATTTTCGATCAGCCCAGACCAGGAGTTACCAGACTTGAAATATTGCTGGTCAGCCTAAACCAAAAGACGCTGCTAGACCTAGCATATCTTCTATCAGCCCAGAGTAAAAGGTGTTACCAGGCTTAAAATATCCCAAACCTAAACCAGAAGACACCGCAAGACATAGTGTATTTTTGATCAAAAGCAGTTACACCAGACTCAGATGTCTTTGGTTTTTACTGCTCAATTTTCTTCAAAAAAGGCTACTTTTCGCTAGCACTTAAGGTTCTCTGTTATCGATTTTCATTATTCCAGTAAAAACTACAATCAAAGGCGTCGTTTCGAGATAATTTGGAGAGGAAACATTATTTTATACCCCACGCCCCTTGAATATCCGAACATGGACCCCTCTTGCCCCCCCCCACAAGAATGCTGGAGCTACGCCCCTGACTACAAATATGTTGATATGACATAATTGCCTCGTTTTGCACGTGAAATATGCAAGAGGAAAGAGAAGAAGCAGATAATTCCTTAATTCTCCAAAAACCCTGCTTAAGTTCTCCAACCCCCTCCTCCCATGAAACAAACAGCTATACGAAAAATACAAGAAATAGGGGAAGTCACAAAGTACCAAATAGAAGCATATACTTAAGAAGCTTTGTAGATATTTCTTCTTTCAGCCCTTGAATAAAAAACATTACCATGAAAAAATATAAAGAAAATACTTAGGAGAAATATGAAGAAAAATTGATGAGAAAAATATATTATGATGAAAAAAATACGGAAAAATGTGTAGAAGGTCACAAAACTCTGGGAAGGTTATGTAAATTTAAAACTGAAGCCTTTTTTTTAATCTTTACAGATTGTTCTTTATTTGAGTCTTTGTATAAAACTGTTACCACAACAATTATTTTTGACGTAAACATGAAATACTCTTCCGTTTTGAGCATGATATCATTCCAGACAAATATATAATAAATAAATAAGGATATTTTAGATGCTCATGAAACCCATCCTGGGCTTGCCAGCCCAGAAACATCTTTAATCGGACCAGTACCAAAGCTAGATCAGCCAAGATCAAAAGGAGTTACCAGGCGAGTATTGTCAATGATAGGGAAACCCCTCTTTGGCTTCCCGACCTAACCAAAAGGTTTGGTAATATTTTCGACGATTCAAAACCAAAAAAATATCTGATCGGCTTGCAGTGGCAGATCCAGGGGGAGGGGAGAGAGTGCCCCCCCCCC
>JAQQPU010008428.1:15518-35699 GCA_029168905.1 Artemia sp. Kazakhstan ARC1039 | reverse complement strand
ATTGACTAGGGAGCGATCTCCCTAATATACGTAATAAAAACATACGAATATAGAAATTTCTTACGTAAGTTAATTCGTAAGTTACGTCAGAACAAAATTTCGAGAAAGCTAATTAGCCAAAAAAAGGAAAATTAATATGCGAATTTGTTTTAATTATTCATGCACGGTGAGCCAAAATCAAAGCTGCATTAATTCAAAAACGTTCAGAAATTAACTAATTAAACAAGTTGATTTTTACTGAAAGTAAGGAGCGACATTAAAACTAAAAACGAACAGAAATTATTGTATGAAAGGGACTGCCCCCCCCCCTCAACGCCTCGCTCTTTACGCTAAAGTTTGACTCTGTCTCACAAATTTATTTCTTAAAGCAATAAAAAACTTTAGCGCAAAGAGCGAGGCGTTGAGGAGGGGACAGCCCCTCTCATATACAGAATAATTTCTGTTCTTTTTAAGTCTAAATGTCGCTCCTTACTTTCAGTAAAAAAAAACTTATTTTTTTAGTTAATTCTGAATAAAACCTTATCTTGTCAGCATTATCTTCAGGCGGCTGAAAATTCAGTTATCTAATTTTCTACTGACTTGTCGACTGCATCTTATCGACAATTAAATTTTTACCTCGTGGTTTGTTTTTAGATTTCCTGTTTTTAAAAAGACCATTTAGTCTAACTTATCAGTCCCTGCATACATCCTTGGTCCTTTAAATTTGGGAAGATCAGTTAAAAATTGAGAAGACATAACAGTTCTATATGTAAAAATTATTGACGTAATCTAGCAGAAAACCATAATTATTTGACTACCGAAACCATTTCTTAATATCATATTTTATGAATTTAGATTCCACATGTGTATTTTTTTTTCTATTTTTTTTAAGTCCAATCTGTTCTTGACTTGCTTTTCAACTTTAATTTGCTCTCACAGCAGGGTGACAGGCTGCGTCACCAGCACAGTTTATATAATTATCCAGTATGATCTTTCCCTATCTCACCCATTATAAAAATCTGGACCAAGGTGCGAGTGCTCCAGAGAACGTTTTTGCAGATAGAAACATAGGCGGCATCAGATCTTTTCACGGGTAGACAAGTCAGACTGTGATCTAATCGGAAACAAGTGGAAACCCGCTATTACGAATAATGCCTTTTGTTGGAAACAATCGGAAACAGGCTAACCCGCTAATGCAGAAAGAAGTGGGAGGAGCTTTTTGTTCGCACCGAGAACGAAGACCAGAAATGATCTGCGATAAGCTTACTGGATAATTATATGAACTGTGGTCACCAGTAACCTGTTTGGTTTATGTTTTTAAAAAGACAATAACATAAATGCAGTACGAAAAAAAATCAGCAAAAAAACAGCATACCTGTCCGGGATTGATTACAAAAACATCACCGTACGTTAAAACTTCATCAAGAAAATCGGTGTATCCCTGTAAGACCTGTGGGTTATCTTGGAACCAAGCTCCATGAGCATGAATCCCAAACGGAGCACGTGTAGTTTCGTAGTGACGTAGGAAATTCGTCATCAGGAAATTTTTTTGCTCTTCAGCTGTTTGCATTCTGAAAAATTATGTAAGTAAAAACACCTCTAAAGTAGTTGTCCCCTTTTTCTGTCTTGCCCCACCTAAGTATCTCTAACCCCATATTCTTATGACTGGTATGTTGGTTATTTACTAGTTTAATTTTTAGTCTGAACCTATCTTCTTGTGACAAGTATTGTTATTTACGAGATGGTTTTTTCATGAACCTGTTTAGGGATCTCATAAATCCTAAGTTTATGATGCTTCAGACTATATATGTAAGCTAAGGGTGTCCATTAGATCCATCTCCCAACAATATTTTGATTTGCATGTTAAAAAGAGAAAAAATATTAGTTACCTCTATTCTAGTCACCTACGTAAATATTGGTTATGGGGGTAAGGGGGGGGATGTTCAAAACATAACAAATTGTCTGCTGGATTTTGAAATTATCCACGTAGAAGTTTTACGAAATCTTGAGACAGCCTTCAATCTCTTTGGGTGCCGAACTACCTGATTGCTTGAGAAAGAAGTCTCAGGTCGAAGACACTACTGAAAATTTAATACCTTGCTTAATTTTGCATAATTTATTTCATGGGGAAATTATATATTGCCTGATTTTGGAAAAAGGGGGAAACCCACCAGAAAGTCAAGTAATCTCTAGGAAAATCATACAAATAGATATTGCATATCAGAGAATCCTACTGAGTCATCAAGTTCCTATCTACAGAAATGTTGAAGTTCCTGTTTTTTTTTTAAGAAATATCACGGATGCGCGTTTTTTTCTTTTTTTTCCAGAGGTGATCGTATAGAACCAATGGTCCTAGAAGATCAGCAGAGGGCTCATTCGAATGAAAATCAAAAATTCTAGTGGCCTTAATAAGTGACCAAAAATATTGGAGGGCAACTAGCCCAACTTCCACGCCCCCCTTTTTCCACAAGGCATTAGATCAAAATTCTAAGACAGCCATTAATTATTATTATTATTATTTATTGAAGACCCGTCTTCGTAAAGAAAGAAAATGACAGAGCACAAAAAAAGCAAAAGAGCATTAAACAACTATGACAGTATAACTAGTATAGGAGTTGGTTCCAAGTGTGTTTTAACATCTTTTGGTTGTGTTTTTTTTTTGTATAATTTTTACCAACAGCTACAGTAGAATCTTCTATATGAAGACTATTGATGAGCCTTGAACCGTTTGTCCAAATTGGATAATTGGATATCTCAATAGGTATTTTGCGAAACGGAAGAAAGTGGAGTGGATTTTCAATTTATCAGCATGTGTAAAAATCTTCCAGAAGGATGCAATGTAGAGGATATGAGGGAGAAAAGCAGTGTTTTACAGCGTTGACAAATAAGAGCGATTGAAACGAAGCTTAGCAGAGACTTTAGAAGCATATGAAGCTGATATGTGGCGTTTGATGTATTCTGTTAGGAAATGACGAGTGTAATAAATAGTACTTCCAATCGGAACGCCAAGATTAACGATAGACGGGTGGATTAATGGATTTCCAAGTACAACCTCATCAGGATGTGGGCCTTTCCAGTTAAAAAGGACTACGTTTGACTTTTCAGCGTTGAATTCAAGACCACATTTTAAGTATTATGTCTGCAGTTTTTAGAGAGTTTCAGAAACGTTGTCCAAAGTTCGGCTGGGGTTAACAATGTCATCAGCATAAGTGACTAAAGAGATATTGAAGCCAAAAAGGACGCAAGACATCTGACAGCAGTCTTGAGCTCCGAGGACGTAATTATTTAAATAAGAAGGTGAGGCGATGGCACCTTACCAAGCTCCTTTTTTAACTGGTACATTTCTATCTAGTGGGCTTGTCATTTCATCTTTTTTCAGAGGGATTTTTTGTTGACTTTTGTCATAGCTTAGCAAACATATCTTTTGAGATCTGATGATAGCCAGATTTAATACTCTTTTAGCAACCCTTAAAAACGTGAGGGGGTGAATCAGGGAGTCAAAAACATGGCAAACATCATAACTCACCAAGGCGGTGAACTACATGTAAAAGAAGTATGAAGCAGAATATTAGCAACAACCGCAAGAGTGTCGGTATATCCAATGTCATATTGATAGCCAAACTTATGTAAAGGTGTGTAGCTTGTTTTTTTAACGTTGTTTCTTATATTTAAAAAAAATAGTAAGAGTACTTGCGGATTGGCACTAGAGTGATGATCGGCTCTCAGGTTATGTGTTTAAGTGTTAGAATAAGTTGTCCCCTAAGTACTTCCGCAATGTATTTTCTTAGAATTCCGTTTACCATGACTATACGATGACTATACCATGACTATAAGAGCAGATACGTAGACCATCTGGTCCATTAAATCCCTCACTCAGCGAGGTAGGGTTTCCCTATTAGAAACAACGCTGTCAAACAGTTCGTGGTAACGAACTGTAAGTAAGGAGCGACCCGGCTCAATGGTAACCGAAACTCTAGAAAACGGTATTTTGATACAAATAGATGCATCAAAAGAATCACATTTTAATGCTGATTTCAAATATATAAATTTCATCAAGTTGAATCCTACCCATCAAAAGTTACGCGCCTGAGAAAATTTGGCTGATTTTCGAAAAAAGGGGGAAAGACCCCCTAAAAATTATAGAACCTTAATGAAAATCACACCATCATATTCCGCGTATCAGAGAACCCTACTGTAGAGGTTTCAAGCTCCCATCTACAGAAATGTGGAATTTTGCATTTTTTGCCAGAAGAAAGATCACGGGTGCGTGTTTATTTGTTTGTTTTTTTTTTCCCAGGGGTGATCGTATTGAACCAGTTGTCCTAGAATATCGTGGAAGGGCTCATTGGAATGGAAATTGAAAGTTCTAGTGCCCTTTTTAAGTGACCAAAAAAAATGGAGGGCAACTAGGCCCCCTCCCACGCTCATTTTTTTCCCAATGTCACCTGATCAAAATTTTGAGATAGCCATTTTGTTCAGCATGTTCGAAAATATTCTAAGTATGTCTTTTAGGATGACTTAATCCCCTGAAGTTACCGGGGGGACGGCTGAAAGTTATGAACTTTACCCAATGTTAACATATAGTATTAGTTATTTGGAAGTATACAGACGTTTTCAGGGGAGATTTTTCCTGGTAGTGGGGGTGGATAGGTCAGGGGTTATGTGGGAGGATCTTTCCATGAAGGACGTTTTCATGGGGGAAGGGACATTGCTATGAAGGGGACGCCGGACTTCCCAGCATTATTTAAAAAAAGATCAGAAATTTAATGTAAAAAAACAAGTATTTCAACTGCAACAGCAGCAACATCGAAACTTTAAACGAACAGAAAATATTACATATATAATTGGGTTCACCCCGTAGTCAATGCCTCGCTCTTTAAGCCAAAGATTTTTTAGTACTTTCATAAGAGCTATTTATTCTAATTAACGGCCTTTGTGATTAAGCGGTCATTTCTAAAGAATTGGAACAAAATTTGAATTTTTGCTTAAAGAGCAAGGTATTGACTAGTTGGTGAACCCCCTAATAAACGTATTAAAAATATATGAATATAGAAGTTCGTTACGTAAGTTCATTCGTAAGTTACGTATATTTATTACTAATAAAAACGTTCGTAGATAAAATTAAACAAGTTTCGAGAAAGCCATTTAACTAAATAAAAGTAAATTAATATGAATTGTTTTAATTATTCATGTACGGTGAGCCAAGATCAAAACCTGCATTTATTCAAAAACGTTCAAAAATTAAATAAAAAAAACAAGTTTTTTAAACTGAAAGTAAGGAGCGACATTAAAACTTAAAACGAACAGAAATTATTCTGTATATGAAAGAGACTGTCCCCTCCTCAACACCTTGCTCTTTACGCTAAAGTTTGACTCTGTCTCACAACTTTATTTTTTAAAACAATAAAAAACTTTAGCGTAAAGAGCGAGGCGTTGAGGAGGGGACAGTCTCTTTCATATACAGAATAGTTTCTGTTCGTTTTAAGTTTTAATGTCGCTCCTTACTTTCAGTTTAAAAAACTTGTTTTTTTTATTTAATCTCAGTAAGGAACTGTCTCTTGGATAGTATTAGAGCGTCTTCAAACTTAAATACATTTAAAAAAAAAGTAAAAAAAATAAATAAAAGGTGTTAGGTTTTGGAGGTGTTTGGGAGGGGTTGTATAAAGGTGGGGATGTTGGTGGGCTGTGTCGAAGAAAAATAATTCTTTGTTTACTTTTTTCTTTGATAATTTACCTTTTTAACTACCTTTTTTAGTTTCTTTTTGCAGATGTAGGAAACAGTAAATTAGTTCTCTTTGTTGCTGTTAACTTTATGTTAAAAGGTAGTTAGGATATAAAGCCACCCACAGAGCTTATGTCTTTTATGTGGTTGTTTAGTTTTTGTACAATATTGTTGTTATTTTTTGGTGAAGTAAAATAAATTATCTGTCTAAATGTCTGACGTCATAATTCATTTGTATTTTCTTTTGTTTTAGGATTTCACTATTCATCTATGCCAGATTACGTAGTTTTTATGTCTTATGTGATTATTCACTTTAACTTATATTGGTTTTGGGTTCCATTTATTCATTGATAGTAGTTTCTGTTCGATTGGATTATTTTTATTACTTTATTCCGAATTGTCCTAAGTTGTAATATGGCTTTTTATAATTTTTTTTCCTGAAAGGGAAATTTGTAAAATAATCACTGAAAAGAGCACTAGAGCTCAGCAGTGAAATACCACTTTTTCAGTGTTCCTTCACTTATTCAGTGAAGCGATGGCAAGGCCCATAGGAGGCTTGTTTTTATCCAAGTGGTCGGCACTCTCAGTCTCCACTGATGGTAGTGCAAGGCGGGTATTTATTGTGTCTTTCCAAATTTCTTTAGTGATAAAATAAATAATAGACTGGACATACATCGGACATGAGTCTGCCATCGCGCAGAATTCATCATCTTCCAAGGCTTGGAGGTTCACCATAGGTAAAATCCAAAATCCCGGATGTGACTCCACAGGGCAAGGAGGAACTGCACAATCTTGGGTTGTTCTATAGTCTAAGGTGTATGGCCACATTGGAGGGTCAATATAGTTTCTAGTTGGAAAGGACATGTCGTATTGTATACCAGCTTGAATAAGAGCTTCAATCATGTTATCTCCACCAGGCTGAAGAAATGGAGCTCGGCTCCCCTGCAAACAAAAATAGGTATTAAAGCAAATAGGTTTTGAGGTTAATACTGATTTTAAATACATAATTTGTATTGTAAATGGATTTATGATTACAATAATTTTAACTTTAAAAATTGACGTTGTTTGATAAACTGGAGGAGTCTCCAAAGGAAGAACTAGATGATCATCAAAATCTTACCGATGAATTTATACCCGGGTGAAAACCCTGCCATTAACTTTTGACACCTATCCTCAAAGAACGAGACTGTTAGTTGAAATTGATTGTGAATCACTTGGTTTATTTGCTATTGGTTTTCCACAAAGCAAATTACATCAAGCCAACGAGAGTAAGATTCTCTGTGAAGGCACATTGTGTCGAGAAGCTTGACTGTTATGCAATCCTTTAATTGTTGCATCTTAATATTATCAAGGATGAGGTGGAAGTTTATACTAATGACTGGCAAACCGAACTTAACTGAACTTAAACTAAAAACGGAACTTAAAAAATCTTTATAACTAGAAAAAAAGCTATATCTCTTGTTCCTGAGCAGTTTGAAAAGTAATATTTTTTAGAGAATATAAAGGGGTCCCAGGATTATTTTATCCAAGAAATCTTAGTGACAACTTACTGATTCAATTGGAAACACTCATTTTTACTATCATTATTAGGCTGTCGGAAAAAACTACAGTTTTTTGTTTTTTAATAATCACCGAAAGAAAATTAATGCCTGAAATGAACCGAAATTATCATACTTTAGAGGAAGATGCCCTACTCCCTTTGAGTTGTAATAGGGAATCATACAGCTTTTACTATAAGCTTATTTATTGCTTGAATCAATAATGATAACATGTATCTCCTTTTCAGTGTTGTCTTTAAAGTAAAGGTCCAATCATATCACACAGCGCAGGGGCTGAGGGAACAAAAGTTCTTTGTAATATTTTTTTACCTTCAAATATTTTAGCATAAAAAATTTAATTCTATGAAGTGGAAATTAATCCAATTTAAGGAGGGCGGGGTTGGAGAGAAGAATTCAAGACTGAATTTTCTGTGTTTGACTTGGGTGGGGTTTGTACATTATTTGGAATACATAACACTAGCAATCTAAATGTTGGTTTAAGTCCTAGATGGTACCAATTTTTATAATTTCTTTTTACACTTTTACAATTTCGTAGAAAATATATTTGTCACTGTAGTTTGCCATGGGTCTTTTATTTTCATAGTTCAACCAGTAGCTGCAGCCCAGTAAAGAGCAAACTGATTTTTTGGTAATTGAAATTAAAAAAAAAGTATTCAACGAGACTGTTTCAATAATGCAAATTTAAGAACCTTTTTTGCAGCTTAAATTTTTCTGAGTAAAAAATGAAATTTTTTTTCTGATTTTGTATATTAAAACAGACTAAAAAAAGAGGAAAAAACTAATTCTAAAAAAAAGGCAAAAACAATTTTCTTCTGATGGAAGTAAAAAGCAAATAAAAGATCTAAAACCGAAAAGGCCAGCCATGACAAAACAAAGAAATAAATCTGAAAACGACAAATGGGTCTTTACTAACTTACTCGAACGGTAAATGTCTAAAACAGGTCTAAAATAGTCATAAATTTCGTCCTCAAACTTGAAACGGTCTTGCATCTGCTCTATTAGGACTATATATTATTTTCGACAAGACTGGTATGAGAGCGTTGTCAAATAACTTGTTTTTTAGTTGTGATCTGCAATACTTCCCTCCAGTTGTTCTCTTACCCCTGCTTCATTTTCAGTTGACTGTTCACAATTGCCGCTTTTTTTTGCCGTTAAAACAAAAAAGACACAATTATAAAACATCCGCATGCATATTCGTATCTGAAAACCAGGAATAAAAAAAGAATTTTTTTTTATCCCATGGAAAATAAGTTTCCATGGCAGAACTAAATTTGTGTTACTGTTGCCGCGCTGAACCACAAAAATAAACAAGAGGAACTAAGCGATTAACTTTGACCACACATTTTGTCAATAAAAATTCAAACATTAACAATCAGTTGATTTCCAAAGACAACTATACCTTCAAAGAAAAGCCAAACTTTGTTAAGGTTTAAGGTGTCCCAGCCTTCTTCCTTTCCTTCCTTCCTTTCCCTTCTCTTCGTTTCCTTTATTGGCCATAGACCCGGTTGTCATTTTCAGATTCATTTCTTTGTTAAATAATGAGCAAAGGTGAAACTTGAAACAGAGACAAATAATGGTTTTGTTACCCGTGCAGAACTTATTTCTAAGACGTTTTCAAATAAACCAGCTCACGATTTTTCTCTATATTCGTAAAATTTTGAAAAATGACCGTTTACTGAAAACCTGAGACCATGATGGAAAATCGGGTGTTGTTTTTGGAGCAAAAAAGTCCTAAAGCATCCTGCAGAAAACAAAAGATGAATACATGAGACTCTCAGTAATTTGTCCCCAACTATGGTATCCATATTTCCCGGCACAGGTCTACTATTCAATTCTGCAAAAACCAAGCGATAAAACAAGTTTTTTTTCGGAACTGAAAAATCGTTGAGACGAAACAAAATGACCGACTTATTTATTTGCTACTCAATGGCCCTCACCAGTGCAATCACCAATAAATACTAATATAAATTTATAAATGAGGAAATAAATCAAGAATTATGTGTTGGAAGTTGAAGTTGGCCTAACGAACCGAAAGGTTCCTTGGTGTTCGCTTTTTTGTAAATTATGTGTAAATAAAATTATACTACTGGAAGAAAAACTAACCATAACGTAAACTTCAGCAAGCCTGTTATTTCTGCCTATAATATTGGGATTTTCAAGCTATGACACGAACTCCTTTGGTTAGTCTATAATTTAAACTGTATTCAGATACCTTTGGTTTGAATTTGCCAATAAAATAATAATCTACAAGTCGCACCAGATTAAGCAAGTACAAATGATAATAGAAATCTTCCAAAATACTTTATTTTTGTTTTGTAAAGGATTTTTAAACCGTTTTATGTTTCTATGCGTCAAAGATCATATATTGATTTGTCTTTTTTAGCAAAATTCCGGTTTTTCAAAAATCTACAACTGTAGAAAAATATCATGAGCTGGGTTATTTGAGCAAGTTTCATAGATACATGTTGCGCATGCTATGCATGATTAATTTTATTCGTCTTAAATTGCAACTTCACTCTTTATTTCCATTTTTAAATTTAGCTTCAAGTCAGTTTTTGATTGATAAAATGTGTTTCAGTAAAACTAGTTTCATTAGCCTTAAGTTAGTTCCAGTAAAACTTAATTCAGTTCTTCTGTACCCGAAATGGATCTTCTTTTAATCTTTGGTCGGGGCAGCGGCTTGATAATTTAGGCATCCAAGAAAGTTAAGATATCTTAATCAGGGATTCTGAGTGGTAATTTCAGTGCTCATTTAAATCATTAATCGATTCCAATGAGCTCATTGAATCACTGAATTTCAGCTTATTGAAAAGATGCCAATAGGATGATTCTGCGAAAAATTCTGATTGGCTTAAATTAGCGCCAACTAAACCTAGGTATTAACGAACTCTTATTATGAATGAACCTCTAGAGACTAGATGCACGATATTATACCCATTTAGAGATTCAGCAATGAAATTCCTACTTGCTAAGACGCTTACGCTAGAAAAACGAGAGTAAATAACATAGATGGAGCAAAACAAAGACCAGATCTTCGTTGATGTCTAACTCTAAACGTTTAATTCAGAAATTCAAAGTCAGGATTATTCAATAATTTTTTTTTATCAATTATGCATCCTTGATATAACAGAGAAAAATCACGAAAAATTTATTCCCCAGAACATAACTTAAGAAGAAATAAATCGAGCTGAAAATAATTTAATTGATTATTAAACCAATTTCTTCGCTTTGGCATGAAACGCCAGTTAGTCAAGAGACCTGTCCTCTCGTTTAGTTAGTGTTGCCACCAGCTCAAAAATAAAATAAACGTTCTGGTGAATTAAAAGGATCTACGATAAACATTTTAGGCCAAAAAAATTCACCGAAGTTCCGAGAAAACGTGTCGACGCATCCATGTTTCACCGTTATTTGAATTTCCTGCTCAAACATTGACGTCACGCTTCGCAGCCATATAGCGCGTCCAGACTATCCGTTTTCTTGGGATTAACTAAAAAAACAAGTTTTTTTTAACTGAAAGTAAGGAGCGACATTAAAACTTAAAACGAACAGAAATTATTCCGTATATGAAAGGGGATGTCCCCTCCCCAACGCCTCGCTCTTTACGCTGAAGTTTTTTATTGTTTAAAAAAAAGAGTTGTGAGAAAGTCAAACTTTAGCGTAAAGAGCGAGGCGTTGAGGAGGGGACAGCCCCTTTCATACACGGAATAATTTCTGTTTGTTTTAATTTTTAATGTCGCTCCTTACTTTCAGTTAAAAAAACTTGTTTTTTTAGTTAATTTCTGAACGTTTTGGAATTTTTTACCTTCAAAAATATATTTTTTGGGTTTTTCAACTATGCTGAACAGAATGGCTATCTCAAAATTTTGATCAGACGAAATTGGGAAAAAAGGGGCGTGGGAGGGGTCAAGTTGCCCTCTAGCATTTTTGGTCACTGAAAAGGGCACTATAACTTTTACTTTCCGTTCGAATGAGCTCTCTCTTGATGTTCTAGGACCACTGGGTCGGTACGATTACCCCTGAAAAAAAAATAAACACGTATCCGTGATCTTTCTGCTGGCAAAAAAAATACAAAGTTGCAGATTTTTGCATATATGAGCTTGAAACCTATGTAATAGGGTTTTCTGATACGCTGAATCTGACGGTGATTTTCATTAAAATCCTTTTAATTGTAGGGGATGTTTCCCCCCTCTTTCCAAAATCAGGTAAATTTTCTCAGGCTCGTAGCCTTTGATGAGTAATACTAAACTTAATAAAATTTATATATTTAAAATCAGCATTATAAGTCCATTCTTTTGATACATTTATTGACATCAAAATTCCGTTTTTAAAAGTTTCGATTACTATTGAGCCGTATCACTTGTTTTCTTTATTGTTTTTTTATTACGTATATGTTATTACGTATATGAGGTGTTCTCCTCTTAGTCAATACCACGCTCTTTACGCTAAAGTTAAAATTGTGTTTAAATAACAAACCCCTGAATCACAAAGGCCGTTTAATTAGAATAGATAGCTCTTTTGAAAGCGCTAAAAAAAAACTGTAGCTTAAAGAGCGAGGTAATGACTTGGGGGCGAACCCCCTCATATACGTAATAATTTCTGTTCGTTTCAAGTTCTAATGCTGCTTCTTACTTTCAGTTGAAAAAACTTGTGTTTTTAAATGTAACTTCTGATCGTTTTTTAAATAATGCTGGGAAATCCGGCGCCCCCTACATAGAAATGTCCCTTACCCCAAGGAAACACCCTCCACGCAAAGATTCTCCCGAGTAAACCCCTCCTCCAGCTCCCTCCCCACCAGAAAAAAATCCTTCCTGAAAATGTCTGTATACTTCCCAATAACCAATACAATATGTAAACAATGGGCAAAGCTCATAACTTGCAGCCCTTCCCATGGGAACTGAGGGGGATTAAGTCATCCTAAATGACATATTTATTAGATTTTCGACTATGCTCAACAAAATGGCTATCTCAAACTTTTAATTGGGTGACTTCGGGAAAAAAATGAGCGTGGGAGGGGGCCGAGTTGCCCTCCAATTTTTTTGTCACTCAAAAAGGGCACTAGAACTTTTAATTTACGCTCAAATTAGCCCTCTTACGATAATCTAGGACTGCTGGATCGATACGATAACCCCTGGGGGGAAAAAAACAACAAATAAACACGCATCCGTGATATCTTTCTTCTGACAAAAAATACAAAATTCCACATTTTTGCAGATAGGAGCTTGAAACTTCTACAGTAGGGTCCTCTGATACGCTAAATCCGATGGTGTGATTTTCATTAAAGTGACTATGACTTTTATCTGGTGTTTCCCCCTTTTTCGAAAATAAGTCAAATTTTCTCAGGCGCATAACTTTTAATGGGTAAGATTAAACTTGATTAAGCTTATATGTTTGAAATCAGCATAAAAATTTGGTTCTTTTGATGTATCTATTGGTATCAAAATTCCGTTTTTTAGAGTTTCGGTTACTATTGAGCCGGGTCGCTCCTTACTTACAGTTCGTTACCACGAACTGTTTGAAAATGGGACGGAAATCTGGAAAAGGGATAGTCGTCCAGACTAGGTATTTTTTTTCAAAAACCTGGTGTTTTTTTTTTAATATCTGTAAAAATTTATCAGCCATCCTCCTCAAATATGTTTTTCTGAGCCAAAACCTATAGAAAACAAATTTAGAGCCTCAGTTACACAATTTACCTTTTTTCTATTCAAAACCATTTTAGACAACTATTTTTGTTTATCACTTATCGTGTCTAATCGTCTCCTTCTTCTGGCATTTTTTCAAGAAAGGCTGTCCACACTACCACTTCCGTCCCATTTTTCCAATTTCTGACCCTCTGATTATTCCTGCCCAGAAAACGGAAAGATGGGACGGAAGGCCTGTCTACATTCCCAGATTTCCGTCCCATTTTTCCAGAAAATGGATAGTCTGGACGTGCTAATATTCAATATGGCTTGGCAAGCGCAGTAAAAGTTGCCTTTTATCACGTCTTCACACGTTCCTTTCCGTTTTACCATACCTGCTTTTCTGTTTAGCGAAAGTCTCGCCAATCAAGAAGCGGACAGCGGAACTATCACTCGTCTTACAAAAGCACCCTTTTGAAATCTCAAGGCCTGACTTCACTACCCAGAAAACCTGGATCCCGAACGTACTAAAATCTGAGAAAAATCCAAACGATATCATTCAAACATTCAGTCCATGGATTCTTCATTGTATAAAAAAAAAGAATCTGCTGCTTTCACACGAAAGAATCCGGAAGAAAAACAAACCCCTTTTTCCCGAATCTGGGTACTTAGAATCCAACTTTGTTGGTATTAAACCCGGTGTTTGGGTATTTGAAGAGGAAACTGTAAAGCAACAGTCAGAAAAACTATTACTACCGAGTTATTAAGAAAAAGCGCTAAGTAAAGCAACCAACTAGAAAAATAACTAGTTTCTCTGATATTTATTGGTACGGTTTAGTAATCATTTCGGCAATCACAGCTCAAATGACAACCCTGAGAAACTGGAAAAATGAACTTCAGTAAGTCAAACTAAGCTCGGTTCGCACAATTATAAACACTAAGTCTTCTTAAAGAACGTAATCCAGATAAACATTTAAAATTTTTCTTCGTTTATCTGGACACTCATCTGCGATCTTCAAAGTTTGGAACTTAAATACAGAGTGGAATATCATGCGCATGAAAGTGTCTAAAACATTAGAAAAATCTGGAGAATACGCTGATAGCGATCAGAGCGATCTTTTGAATCAATTGATGTAGGTTCTTTAAACAACACAAACGTACGGCTACGTATATTGAACCTAAACTATTTAAACTTGCTACAACCTAAAGAAATCACAGAATGCTGGCAATATCGGAAGAAATTGTTCAAAGGGGAAGTCCTCGCAGCCAATTCTGTTAGCTACCGCTCAAAGCCTAAGCGAGAACTCAATGTAAAGAATCAAAAGAAAAACGAAAAAATTCAACCCCCTCCAATTCTCCAAAAAAGAAAATTCTAGAAATATGCACGACTAAAATCATTTGTTTTTGACATCGCGCAAAAGGTTTTGCTATGTCGTATTAAAGCATAATAATTAAGCTACAGAAAATCATGCAAGCAAGGCCATTGGTGGATTTAGTGAGGGGCCATACCCTCCCCCCTGGCTCCAAATATGCCCTGGACAAAAAAAAAATTATTAGCATCTGACAATAACCTAAGTAACTAGAAGGATTAAATAATTTTAGATAAACTTAACACAATTCTGAAACATTCAAAGTTCTATTACAAACTTGAACGTAACCCAAAACTGGAAAGATAATGAATAGAATCGAGAGGGTCAATTTAATGAGTCATAAAAAATGCTTTCTGATGAGAAGTTTTACGTAATTTACAAGTTCGTGGCAGAATATTTACAACAAGAATAACAACAAGCATTACTTTATATTCTTCTTATAAAACAAATGCAATTCATTTGATGTCTTTCAAATTTCTAAATTTAACTCACTAAGAATTTATCGACAAACAGTTCTTGACAGACGTTTGGTATTTTACTGGATAGGGATAGGGCTCTTTCACCAGTTATTACAAGAAAAACAAAGGTCCTACATCAAATTTCGAAGGACATTTTTATGGCCCAAAAAAAGAGTATAAAAGAGGAAAAATTCAAGGGAATATTTTTCTTTACCGAGAAGAAATAAGCTTTGACGCACCATGGCGCAAGACTACTTTCTAAAACAACAGATTATTGGTTCGCCCCTTTTGTTTCTGCTTTCGCAATCATGAATAATGCAAACTCGCACCATTATTAAAAGTTGCTTGAGCTACTGAGAAATATACACTGGATAGTTTAGAAACAGAAAATGGGAGGAGCTTTTATGCGTGCCGAGATTGACGAGACTGTAGTTAAATTTTTTGAGTATGGTCGTACTAGTTAAATTTCTCTAAAGCGCTGGGATGCCAAATGGATACTTTTAGCGGCTTTTGGACGCTTTTTCACTCTGAGGGACATTAGGACACTATTGGGTTAAAAAAGGCAGCTTTTTGAAAAAAAGGACACTTTTTGGACATTCTTCCAAATCAAAACCAAATGTCTTTTTTCCTTCTTTTTTTGACTGCTTTTAATTTGTACTTTACTTTTAAGCTTTGGTAACGGCTTAGGGATTTTTCTTATATGTTTTTGCGCCCTGCGCGAACACCATTTATCAACCGAATAGGAATAGGACCTAAAGTCTTAACCAATGTGGTATGCTAGAACTATCGAATCCATCCTTTTCTTCTATCTTACCGTTGACTTTTGTCATCAAGTCTGTCAACTTCAAGGACCCACCTACTGCTGGTGGCAAAGTCACCAAGGCCGCTGAGAAGGCTGGAAAGAAGAAGTGAATGGCCATTCCCTGCTGGCACGTTCCGCGTAAATCCCTGTGGCGTGTAGCCTTGTGCATATGGTTATTATTACATTGCTGTCATAGAAAGAAAGGAGTTTCGCAGAAAAGCTGTGTTGCGGCTCAATTTTATTTATAGCCGCTAGCGAATGTTTCAGTTTTATATTCTATACTTTCAGCTCTGATTTTTTGTCAAACACTGGTCGCCAGTTTCTGTCGAGTATAACTCAAGCGAATTTATTTCGATCGGCCTTGTCTTCTCACTTTTTTAGTTCTTGAAAACGTCATTTTTGCTCAGGGCTATTTCTAAATGTTCAGGAAACGGGAAGATAGAGGAGTTGTTAAACGATTCTAACCACTTGACCAACCAGTTGACTGAGTGGTTAAGGAGATCAACGTCTTTTGTTTAACTTTAAAACCATGTAGGTTAAAATAGACATTTCGTTGCTAGAGCCGTTCGGACCTTGTCGCACCCAAAGATCCTTAATAGCTACCGGAAGATCAACGACTCGCATCTTTTTCGCATAACTTATGAAAATGCCGAAGTGAAAATGAATCTCTATGATTGGTTCTTTACTTTTCGACTAAGATAGGTAACGGTATGGATAATCGATATAAAATTTCGCTCTGTTGACATTCTTATGACGATTTTTTTATGTCATCTCTTCAAATTGAACTAGCACTAAACTTAATCTATTGGTAGCGTTAATGTCAAAGCTGGAAATACCTGCAGAACTCATGCAGGTAACAGACCGCGAGGTAGCAGAACAAAGAAGGACGAATTTCTCAGGTTTTTTAGCACTTTTTTCACAGGTTTTGAAAATTCATAGTGGCAACCCTGTATATTGGCTAATTTTCTAGAGGGACCATAAAAGTGTCCATTTTTGTCTGATTTGGACAATTTTGTCCCTAAAAGTTTTGGCAACCCTGCTACAGCGGTGAGAAGTTACGAGACAATGTTACACACTTGGGAAAAACGTCACGAACTTGCAACTAAATAGTATTACATTGCATGCACAATACAGCAGTTAAAGGAGGTATCTGTTCTCCAGGCACGTACGCATAATTTTTTTCGGGGGGGGGGAATCCTTCAAATATCCCTTATTCAGTGCAAATTATCTGACAATTATAGAAAAATAAAAAACGTGAGATTTCGGGGGGGGGGGGGGGGGGGGGGGGGGCCCGGAGGCCCTCCCCCTGCGTACATGCCAGCTGTTCTCTGACCTCGGTGCTAAGAAAAACATTTCTTTTTGTTGGTTCTTTTATCCTGCGTTTTCCGCTTTTGACAACAGCTTTTGACATTACAAATCAAATTGACAATTGAGAAATTAAAATTGACTTTGCGTTGTCGCACAGATACATCTTACAACAGTAGTAGTAACCCAGAATAGACAATCTCTCAACAGTCCGACCTTTTTATCGTAAAGGAAAACTACGACTGAGCAGGAAGTCATTAGAGGTGAGCAATTAAATAGTTTAAAACAGAATAATCGAATAGCTTCTTGCTCTACCTTACCTTTACTTTCTCTTGAGGAATATTAGCCCAGCTGCTTAAAATTATTTTCAAGCCCTCCATTTCTGCACGCCAGGTCTCAACATCCGCTTCTGACCAATAGTTTAAATCTGTCTTTCGACTACAAGAAAAATTCACAATTTTTTTTTAATTCACAAGTTTTAAGGAATTAATTTTTAAACTAAAGCAATAAGATTTTTTTAAAGACTGAAATAAAAATAGAAAATTTTTCAATCTAATAACCAATACGGGTTTCGCTTGGGCTATATGCAATGTCCCCAGAGACATAGTTAATGGACCGTTCAACTGTGCTGAACAAAATGGCTGTCTCAAAAATTTTGATTGGAAGTGTTCGGAAAATTATTGGCTAAGGAGGAGGAGGGATTTACCCTCAAATTCCGTTTGAATCTTGAAAAGGGTACTGGAACTTTTAATTTCCAATCGAATTAGCTGCTTTAAAACTCTCAATAATATTACTGGGTATGATAATGCAGCGTTGCTTATGATAATGCTTATATGCCCTTTTGAAAACCTGCATGCATAAAGTCCTTTCGTTTAATTGAAACTCCCCCTAAACGTTCCCTAAAAGTTTAATCTTAATACCCTTATTTCCATTAGTTACAGTAACCGTAGAAGTAATATTCAAATTATAGAAGACATAGTGTCTTCTGGCTAATTCAAAATCTGCCACAACTTACCCTGACAGGTCAAACTTAATAATGTAAACTGTTCTTGGGACATTGCTTTGTCACCCTTTTGAAAATCAACATAGTCATAGTTCGTTTTGATATAATTCAACATCCACCTCAATATTCCTTGAAATCTTCACCTTAATACACTTAGCTTGTGTAGTAGCAACAGTTTTTGCAGCAGTAGTAGCATTAGTAGCAGTATGCACATGGCAACTATGGTTTTCTTCAACATCCCCTTTAACACACGATGAAAGTTTCAACTTAGTACCATCAACTGGAATGAAGAATTAAGCATTGCTGATACGGTCTCTTGTCAACCTGTGTGGGTATATTGTGTTTAGATTTAGCTTCAGTACATTTTCAATATTGCCCAAAATCTTCACCCTAATAGCCTAAGCTTTAGTAGCAGTAGTAGTAGCACCGGTATTAATAGCAGTAGCAGTACTGGTAGTAGTTGCAGTAGAATTAATAGTAGTAGCCTTAGCTTTAGTATCAGAAGTAGTAGTAGCATCAAAAGTAGCAGTAGTAATAGTAGAATGGGTAGGAGCAGTAGCATTAGGATGCGAATATTGTTTTTTGGTTAGTTCAACGTCCCCAACAACAAGCACTGTAAGTTTCAACTTCACACAAAAAACTGTTCCTAAGATAATGCTGACAGGGACGTCCCGGGGGGCGCACCCCCCAAGATTTTTTGGAATTCGGTAAAATTTTCGCCAAATACGAATTTTTTTGCAGGAATTTTGCAAAATTCCAGATTTCTGCAGAAAATCCAGCATAGTCAAGTAGCGATACGGTAAAATCTAAGAAGTTCGCCCCCCGCCCAATGAAAAGAGGGTCGGGAGTCCCTGATTGCTGATATGCCTTTTTGACAATTTGCTTAAAGAGGGCCAGTTGTGATTCAGTTCACCTTCCCCCCTAAACATTTCCCGAAAATTTCACCTTCATACCTTTAGGGATATATGTAATAGTAACCTCAGGAGTAGTATTAGTATTAGTAGCACTAGTAGTAGTATTAATAGTAGTAGCACTAGTACTAGTAGCAGGGATGTTACTAGCCAAAATGTTTGGGGGAGGGGTTATTGATTTTACCCACTGGATGATCATTTATACCGGCTGTTTTCACCCCTAATTAGCGTAACGCTCGTTTCTAATACGAAACTTGGGGTTAGAAACTTGGGATTCAGCCCAAAGAATCATATAATCTGAGGAAGAATAGCCAATTTCTTCTTTTTCCCATAAGAAGCGTATGAACAACGACATGGTGACCTATTGAAGAATGGAGCAATATATTAGGAGAAAAGTGATAACATGATTTATATGTAAAAAGTTGGCAAAAAATTGAAAGAAGTGAAAAATTGGCATAGTTAAATTAAAATACACAGATTCAACAAAAAAAAGAAGAAAATACGACTATATACTTCAGTTAAAAATTCAAAAGTCTTGGTTTGTAAGACAGCCGTACTTTCAGTAATTCGTCGAGTTTCTGTTCGTCTGTAACGTCAGTCTTGCAGCACATCATGACAAGGTAATCCAAACGGTCATCGTCCATCGTTGTGTGCAAACGTGTCATGACCAGTTTCAATTTCCTAAAACTTCCTTCTGCTGTGGCCACAGTTGGTGGTGCTGCCGCAAACCACTGGTAAACTGACCATAGAGTCGGGAATGTCGATTTGACAGCGTTAATTTCACGGAATAGTCCCTCAAAGATGGTGTAATTTATGAATTTATTGCTTTCAACCTCAGTCCTGGCCAAGAAGTGTTTGAAAGCCTTTAGCTCTAATATTAGTTCCACGGGTTCTAAGCCTTTTCCGGGAAACATCTTCATGAGTTCGGAAAGGCTTTCATAGCTGTCATCCATTTTGCCCAGTAAACTTTGGTATGCTGGCCTCAGAAAAGATGAGTTTTTGGCTTCATCCGTAAATTCAAGGCGCAAGTTGGTAAAACCGCTACATTTACCAACGTAGATTGAGATATCTATAGATGTCATATCCGTATTTTCATGTTCTTTAACTGAATGGAAAACTGTGGCACCAACCATAAAATCACTGCAAGAATCGGTAAAACCACTGCATTTACCGACCGAGATAGATATTACGGTATATGTCATGTCAGTATCTTCATGCTCTTCATTTAATCAAATGGAAAATTGTGGCACCATCCGTAAAATCACGGCAGGAGTCGATAATATTGCTGCGTTTACCGACCAAGTTCGATATTTCTGTAGATCACATGTCAGTATTTTCATGGTTTGTTTAACGGAACAAAATATTTTGGCGGCGTGGGTAAATCGTGGCGCCTCGCGCCACAATTTTACCGATTCATTTTTCTTACTGAGTGACTGAAAACACTGGGGGGGGGG
>JAQQPU010008428.1:3722-15118 GCA_029168905.1 Artemia sp. Kazakhstan ARC1039 | reverse complement strand
AGTTATCAAGTATTTTGCAGTAGGTTGCATCAAGACATGGCTACTTGTAGAAAGAGAAAAGCCAAGACAGATAGTCCAAGTAATTGAGATGGCAAATGTTTAAATGGCTGCGGCACGGGTAAATGGCGGGAGTAAGTATGACTCTCTTACTGGACAAATACTTGTTTATTAGTTTTTGGAAAGGCACGCCTGCATAGAGTCTCAGGCCTGTTGACAAAGAACTTAAAATTGACAGAGGACCGTCAGATTGCATGGAATGAGAGGCAAACAAGGCACGCCCGCCTATGGTCTTAAGACGATTGACCAAGAATTTAAAATTGAATCTTCAAAAAGGGCTCATTCGATTGGAAATTGGAAGGGCTTGTGCCCTTTTTAATAGCCGAAAGTGATTGGAAGGCACCTAACCCCCTTCCACGCAATCAAAATTTTGAGATAGCCATTTTGTTCAACGTATTTGAAAGATCTGGAAATTATATCTTTGAAGATGACAACCCCCGCTACAGCCCTCAGGGTAAGGGCTTTAAGGTATGCCCTGGGGGCATATAAGGTTTTTATAGAAAGCATTGTCGTAGAAACTTCAAAAAAGGCTAATTCGATTGGTAATTCAAAGGGCTAGTGTCCTTTTTAATAGTCGAAAGTGATTGGAGGGCAACTAACCCCCCGCTCACGCCCAGCATTCCACCAAACACATCCAATTTAAATTTTGAGATAGCCATTTTGTTCAACGTAGTTGAAAGTTCTGGAAATTCTGTCTTTGAGGATGACAAACCCCCCACAGCCCCCAGGTAAAGGTTGTAAGTTATGACCTGGGGCATATAAGGTTTTAATAGAAAGCCTTGTCGTAGAAACTTCAAAAAGGGATCATTCAATTTGGAATTGAGAGGGCTAGTATCCATATCAATAGTGAAAAGCGATAGGAGGGCGTATGCCCCCCCACGCCCATCATTTCCCCAAAAACTTCCGATCAACGTTTTGATACAGCCATTTTGTTGAATGTAGTTGAAAGTAATCGGAGGGAGAATTCTCCCACACCCGTCATTTCCCCAAACGTTTGTGATCAACATTTTGATATAGCCATTTTAATCAACGTAGTTGAAAGGTCTGGAAATTATGTCTTTGAGGATGACAACCCTCCCCATAGCCCTCAGGACAAGGGTCGTAAGTTATGCCCTTGTGGCATATAAGGTTTGTATAGAAATTTTCCTCGTAGAAGCTTCGAAAAGGACTCATTCAATTGGAAATTGAGAGGAGCCATGCCTTTTTTTTAGTCGAAAGTGATCAGAGGGCCAATGCCCCCCCCCCCTACGCCCATCATTTTTCCAAACACTCACAATCAAAATTTTGAGATAGCCATTCTTTTCAATGTATTTGAAAGGTCTGGAAATTATGTCTTTGAGGATAACAAATCCCACTAGCCCTCAGGACAAGGGTTGTAGGTTATGCCCTGGGGGCACATTAGGTTTTTATAGAAAGCATGGTCATATAAACTCCAGAGGAGGCTCATTTGATTGGTAATCAGAAGCTCTAGTACTCTTTTTAAGAGTCAAAGTGATCGGAGGACAGCTACCATCCCCTCAAAAACACACACACGTCGTATTGTCCCGAAATGTATCTAATAGAAATTTTGAGATAGCCATTTTATCAAAATAATCTAAATATCATATAACAAGGCTTTTGGGTTGAAACAAACCCCAGAGATTAGGGACAAGGGTTGTGATTTATGCCCAGGGGGTATTAGGGTTTTTTATGGAAACAATGATTGTTTAACTTTAAAAGGGACCCAGTCTTTTTCCCCGAAAAAGACTTATGTCAATATAAAACGAAAAGAAATTAATCAAACACTTTTTCAATAAAATAAATTTTTCAAAAAAGAGTAAAGAACTCTATTAAACCAAAAATGAACAAAATAAAATCAAACAATCTACCAAGCATATAACTACCACAAATCAGTATTAGTAAACAAATGAAACCAAAACAAATAGAAATTAAAATAAATAACAGTCAAACTCGATACGAGCAGAAATTAATATTATGCGTTTTTTATGTGAGCCGAAAAAAATCACGGGTACGGCCTTGGGAGGAGGGGAAGGGCACAATTTAGAAGGAAATCATTAGAAAAATCTTGATACTCATAGTACTGAAACATAAAATGAGTTTTTTTTTTTATTGTGGGAACTCTGCGCCCTTCTACGAGCTTCTTATGCGATACAAACTTTTTTTTTCGAACATGAAATCACAGGTCAAAGAGACGAAATTTTTACATATGGGGAAAAACAAGTTTTTTTTGCCGGTGCCTGCTGGATTTATTGTAGACTACGTGTCAACAGGGTTTTTTGCACATTTCACGTGGGCTACGAACCAAACATAGGCGATGTGCCAGAAAGTTATATTTTTATATAACTTTGTTTCAAACTGATACTTTATATTAATTTTGCATGAAGCATTGGAAATTGTTGTATTTCGTTCTGTGAACTGATACCTTATGCAGTATATCATAGGAAGTCATAACTTCTAATTGAGTAAGATATCAAACTTGTAAGAGATCGGATAAACAGCATAGCGATGCATAAAGGACAGACACACAGACATACATACATTTTATTTCTTATACTTTGATAAAAACCAGATATAAATCCTACGTTATTCTCAAAAGTACCATAACATACCTGGAATAAACCGTAATCCGAGATAGTAATCTTGACTGACCTGCTAATGGTTACTGGCAGGTACTAATTGTAACTATAATTAGTAATACAATTATGATAGTTACTAGTAGTAATGTAATAGATATTAATCTTATTGTTGTCATGTGGAAAGAAGCAATGCACAACATTAAAATTTCATAAAACATGTTGTAATGTGATTTTTAATAGAACGAAAAACTTACCTGATGGAGTGGTCCCCAATTTCATTTCCTCGTTTGTAAAGATCATTTAGATATATGTAGTCGTTGAAATCATGTATCACATTAAATGACATGGTTATTGGACAGTTATTAGGGTTAACTCTGTCCCCTAGAATGAAGGTATAGTTGCCATAGTTGAAAGGAGTCACAGCTTCATCGAATGTTAAGAAAACTATTTGAGGGATCTCGTATGGATTTGAGGGATCAAAGTTTGAAGGGGGTGCAGTTGAGGAGCAGCGACAGCCTGGTTCGATACAATTGACATTTCTGAAAAAGAAATAAGTCATAACATTTAAACGATTTCCTGCGTAAAAACCATATCCGAATATCAATGACAATATTCGAAGATTTTACTGCAAGCATATGGCTAAAATATTGGTAATGCAAACTGGTTTCTGTTTCATTGTGGTATTATCTGCCGTCCCTATTAGGTTAATATTAAAAAAAAAATTCTAGGAGGAAGTTTTCCAAAGAAGGTTGAAAAGCCACATTGAAACATAATTAAAGGCTAAAGAAGAAAATCTTGAAAACAGAAACATGGTCCTACCATGACCAGTAGGAAAAATTACAAAAAAGAAAAAGAAAAAGAATTTTACAACTAACAGAGATACAGGTAGTTTAATATTGTTTCAATTTGTAATATTATTTAAAGTGTGAACTTATTATCTAAGATTGTAATTCGGTCATGTAAGATCATTAAATTTAGCCCAATTTCACGCGTCACATTTTCATACAACGAATTTTCAAAATACCTTTGTTTTCAGAGATTTCTATCAGGCCCTGTCTCCATCCCCTACAAGTTATAACCCTTTCAGAGACGAAACTGGCCCGTTTTCAGATGTCATTTCAGGAAAAAATTGTTCATTCCTGCATAGGTATATAACTGGCTAAAAAACTTAGGAATTTTCTCATTCAAGCTGAATGGAGATACAAAGTTTGTGAGTCACCCTCCTTCTTCGTGATTGGTGTGACTAATGCGAGGGTTGAGATTTCTGTGAAATTTGTCCTGCATTTCCATTTGGTTAGAGCATCCCCGGGTACTTACACACAGATACGGTGATAAAAGTTCTTGTAATTTTACATTTTAGGCTCCTTGGAGGAGGAGGTAGATGTTCTACATAAATGCAAAAAGTATCCCGTCGATACAAATCAAATATACTATCGTGTTGTCTACATTACTTAACTGATTTTATGCTCTGAAATTAGCAATCAACACGCCCGATTTTGGATAGCTTCAAGTTTTTGGGTACCGGTATTAGCAAGCTAGTGCCCTGAATTTAGATTCATAGAGACCTGGCCCGGGTACCGAAGCCCCAACTTTAGTTTTACCATCAAACTTTCGAGAAAATATTGTTGGTAATTTTTCAGATGAATCAATATTTAGGAGACAGAATGTGCCTACACTCTTTTCCCTTCCCTTAAACATTAAACTTCGAGTTCCCTTGCTCTTCCCAAACATTTCTTGAAACTTGTATCTCGATCTCCGTCCTCCATCTCGGGAAGTAGCATTTGAAATATTTTGATAGCCTAGCCTATATCCTGCCTTTTAGTTTACCTCATTACTTCACCGTAGATAAATTCAATGTCCAACAAGTGCCAACAATGGCAACACTTCGGGTGGATTGGAGGCACATATTTAAAGCCCCGGCACCCTCCGTCCCTGAAATCCCCTTGACTTCCCCCACCCGACACTTCGAAAGCTTCTGATTGATCTCACAAGTCGTTCTAGGATTTTTGCAGATATGCCACTTTGATAACCTGGAAACGTGGTTTCTTTTGATTTGCTTTGGTCCCTTTCCCAAATGAACAACTGATGTCAACTTGGTCCTCTAGAACCCTTTGAAAATTATAGCTCCCTTTCCCAAGCTGTTGCGATGAAAATGTAGATAGAAAATTTGATAACTGTGTGCACATGGCTACTTTTGGTCTGCATCGTTACTTAACTGAGACTAAAACCTGGTAAAACAGGGACTATCGGTGCCATAAACTTAAACTGATTAAATTCAAGTTGTCTTACTCTGTTCCCTCCCCGATTATCTCTAGAAGTTTCAGTTTAATGTCCAAATGTGTTCTGTGGATATTAAACGTCTATAGTTTTGATTGCCTGGCAACACATAGTGTCTTTTGATTTACTTTTTTGCTTTACTGTGAATAGATTGTAGGTTTCAAAGGGACTAATAGTAGAGAACGATTTTGGTGGATCTGAAATTTTTTTTTAGCCTCTCCATCCATTTTTCCCTTCCCTAGTCAAATTTTGAGATCTGCTTGCCCCCCATACACTCCCTGTAATCTTATTTTGATGCTCCAATCCATCCCTGGGGAGATTCAAATTCGACATTTTGATAGCCTGGTATCATAAAGTATTTTGGATTTACCTTGATACTTAGACGTGAACAGACTTTAGTTTCTGTAGATGATTATGGTTTAGTAAGGTTTAGGTGGATCTGAGTGAAAAACTCCCCTCCCCCCGTAAATTATTTGAAGACTCCTTGCCTTTCCTACTTCTTTCCCTTACACTACCTTAAATTTTCAAATACATCCCCGAGGCTGTTCCCAAGATATTGCACCTATGGTATTTTGATAAACTGGACCAACATGTTGTCTTTTGATTTGATTCGCTACATAACCTGACATAAGTCCCATGCGAGCTTATATTTCAAAGTTTTTTTAGAAAATAAAAAAACTGTATTGCCCCTTCCCTCTCCACTACTACAAAAGTTAAGGTTTCTTTGGCCAACCTTCCCTTTTTCTTTCCCTTGTAGTGGCTGAAATTTTCAGCCTCATCTCCCAAGTCACTTCCATTATTTCCCAGATATACAATTTCTATAAATTGGATACACTTAGTGTGTTTACATCAAGGCCATATACAAGGGGTAATGTTACAGGTTTCAGCCCTCCCCCTCCCCCTGAAATTTTTGTTCGACTCTTAAAAACGCAACAATTATTCATTTAATCACTTTTTATGCGTTTTTTATTTTTTTTTTGTGCCCCCCCCCCCCTGAAAAAAAGCAAACAAAAATCCAGAAAATGATCTTACTTTCTCTATGCCTTCCTTCCACTCTCAAGTTGAGACTTGAGGAACACTTGACCCCCACTGACCCTAGTGCGTTGCCTCTGATTTGTCAAATTTTACAAAAACAAGTGAAAGCGAACAAGTAGCTGGTAAAATCAAATCCATAAGAAATAGTTGTCACGAGTGACAAAGTTACCTTATGGACACAATTATACGGATACAAACTACACACAGAATTACAAATTTAAGAAACATCCCTTCCCCATTTGCAGTAGAAACAGATATACAGACTTAGTTTTATAACTGCCATTTGTTTTCGAGACGTTCTGTGCCGTAGTCTATAATGTCATTCTTTCCCACGAATAGAAATACACTTTTGCTGCTTCTTGGGCGAAGTAACTCAAAAGACATTGTGTTTTATTATTTAAGTTTTATAGTGGGAAAATGTACACTTTTTTTTACCAGTTTCAACAGCCATTCATTTGCACGTTGAAGGTTTTTTTGACATCCCAAATAAATTGAAATGAATTTTGTTATCAAACTTTCTTATTTTATCAACTATTCTGGGGCAAAGGGCGTAAGAATCTAAAAAGATAAAATAAATGAAAACTATGAGAACCATAATAATTATAAGATTTCACCATGGGGGGGGGAACTGAAAATCTCCTGTGTTTTCCTTGATAACTGCTTTACTATCTTATGCAAGGTAAATTGTCCTGAACATAATTATATAAACTTACTGAACGCAGCCTTCTGCAACTTTCGCACTAGGAGCGCATCTTACAAGCCCTAAATAAGCAAAAAGCAACAGAATCTTCATTATAACAAAGAATTTTACATACTAAGAAACATTTTAAAACAATCATATTTAGGAAAATTTTAATCGTTATCTTTTGTTGACTTTCTGTACTGATGATATAGATAAATTGACGCAATAAAATTGGGTTTTCAGGATTCACTTGAATTTATAGTTGATATTACGAAAATTTGAAAGACAGTATCAAAGGATGTTTTTTATTATCTCAACCAAACGACTGCGTTTTCAGGATCGAATAAACTCTGATAACGTTTTGTAAAGGGAAAAGTACTATTATTAACGATTTGAAAACGTTCTGCTGTTACAAGTTCGTATGCTCAATTATTTTGAAAATGGAGCAGGAAGGGGAGAATAAAACAAATAAAATAAAAGAATTGCTACATTATTAGTTTCCCAGCTACTATTAAAAATATAGCCTTTATTCTAGTATAAATTTCATAAAAAATCTCTTGGTGACCGATAGCACAAAATAAAATTACTGAACGTTATGTCTGGAAGACTTAACACCGCGTCCTATTGATACAAATAACTACATAAGAGTACACATTTTTAATCATTCAATTTGAATGGAACATCCCAAAAACATTTTTCATAGTTGTCTACCCCCCCCCCCTGAATAAAAACTCATGGATGCGGAATATAAACTGCCGATACGTTTACATCAACCAAACGACTGTGTTTTCAGGCTCGAATAAACTCTGATAACGTTTTATAAAGGCAAAAGTGCTATTATTAACGATTTAAAAACGTTCTGCTGTTACAATATCTTATACTGAATTATTTTGAAAATGGAGCAGGAAGGGGAGAATAAAAACAAAAAACAAATAAAAATAAAAGAATTGCTATATTATTAGTTTCCCAGCTACTATTAAAAATATAGCCTTTATTCTAGTATAAATTTCATAAAAAATCTCTTGGTGACCGATAGCACAAAATAAAATTACTGAACGCCATGTCTTGAAGACTTAAAACCGCGTCCTATTGATACAGATAACTACATAAGAGTACACATTTTCAATCATTTAATTTGAAGGGAAAATCCCCAAAACATTTTTCATAGTTATCTACCCCCCCCCCCCTGAATCAAAACTCATGGATGCGGAATAGAAACTGCCGATACATTTTCTTTAAAATAAATTACTTTCAGAACGGAAGAAAATAAAATTTAGTCAGGTTACGAATATTACTTACTTACTTACTTAGGTCCCGGCCATCCTCGCGGGACGTTTTGGGGCCACTCCTCTTGCTAGCTCATGCGTAAGGGCTCGGTACATTGCTCTATCTGGTGCGATACGTGATAACTGGGCTATCTTGACGTTGTCGAAGTGGAAGTTCTCCATCCATCGTTTTCGTGGTCTGCCTCGTGGGCGAAGGCCATGGAGGGATCCTTCAAGGGCGATTTTCGGAAGGCGGCTCGGTTCCATTCGCTTGACGTGGCCGAACCAGCGCAGTTGTTGCTTCTTAATTTTATTGAGTACGGTTTCAGTGGACTGGAGCCTTTGACGTACTTCCACATTTGTGATTCGGTCAGTGTATTTGATTCTAGAAATGCGACGGAGGCATCTCACCTCAAAAGCTAGAAGTTTTATTTCGTCTTCGGTTTTCAGAGTCCATGTTTCACATCCATAAATAACTATGGGGATTACTAAACTGTTGAATAGGCTCATTTTGAGTTTGTTGGATAGGTGGTTACTTTTTCAGAGGTTGGCTAGTCTTCGGAAGCTAGAGCTAGCAAGTGCAAGTCGACGTTTCACGTCAGAGCTATGGCAATTATCTGAGGAGAGTAGGCTACCAAGGTACAGGAAGTGATCAACCGTTTCAACCTGTCTCCCGCCTATGGTAATAATGGGCGGGTTGTCTAGTTCACGTCTCGTAGTTACCATGACTTTGGTCTTGCTGGCATTGATCTCCATCCCGAACGGCTTTGTGGTATCGTAGAGTTTATCAGCTTGTGCCTGCAATTCTTGTGTAGAGTTGGCTAGCTCATCAATATCATCAGCGTAGGCAAGATTCTCTATTAACACCCCTCCTATTGTTGCGCCATATTCCGACTGCATCATCGACAGAACGGCATTTAGAAAGAGGTTGAAGAGATGTGGTGATAAGATTCAACCCTGGAGTACTCCTGACGAAGTTGTAAACTCTTCTGACAACCCATCAACGGTTATTACTTGGCCTCGGAACTGGTCGTACAGACTCTTGATTATTTGGACTATGTCATAAGGGATACCGTAGTGAAGGAGGATATGCCATAGTCCTTCGCGCCATATCAGGTCAAATGCCTGACGGAAATCAACGAATAGTTGGTAGAGTTCTTGGTTGAATTCGATGTGTCGTTCCATGAGTTGCCGAACGACAAATATCTGATCGATTGTTGATCTTCCAGGGCGGAAGCCGGCCTGATATTCTCCAATGGCAAAGGCAGTTGTTGCTTGAATGCGTCGGAGTAGGATTTTTGTCAGGACACGTGACTGATGGCTCGTGAGGCTGATCGGACGGTAGTTTCCGCACTCTTTCTTTGACCCCTTTTTGTGAATGGGTACAATGGCAGCCTTGCACCACTAACGGGGTACGTGGCCGGTTTCCCACACCGCAGACACAATGGCATGGTACAGATCAGTTACATCATCCGATCCGACGTTAATGAGTTCAGCGGTGACTCCGTCTGGGCCAGGGGCTTTTCCTTGTTTGAGCGTCTTGATTGCTGACTCGGTTTCTGACTTGAGTGGGGGTGGTGGTCTGAGTTCTTGGTCAGGTATGGGGAAGCGGGTTAGTATTTTAGGATCCGCAGCTACTGGGGGATTCAGTTTATCGTTAAAGTATTCTTTCCAAATTTCAAGTTTCATCTTTGAATCGTAGATCTCATTTCCGTCTTTGTCCAGGATCACTGATGTTTGCGGCTCTTTTTTCCGGCTTAACTCGCGTACCATTCTGAAAACTGCTCCGCTATTCCCCTTCTTGGACAGTACTTCGCAGTCTTCGCATTTCTTTCGCAGGTGGTTACGTAGTGCCTTTCTGATCTCTCGCTCTACTCTTCTCTTGAGGAGCTTGTAAGTATCCCAACTGTGACGGTTGGATTTATTGCAAAAAAGTCGCTTATCCTCGCATAGCGCAATGATCTCATCTGTGATCCATGGTTTTTCATTTGGAGTGTTTCTTCCAAGGACGTCATTCGCTGTCTCTATGATAGCTGATGTAGCCTGCTCGGTCAGGGAGTCTATCTCATTAGCAGTGGTCAAGGAAGAATGATTTTTCAGGATCTCTCGGAATTTTTCAGATAGAGTGGAAGTGTAGGTCTGCCTTTTTGCGGGATCCCGCAGCAGATCCAGCCGGAATCTTGGGATTTTTGTTGCTTTTTGCAATTTTCTCATTCTTAGCTTGAACCTTGACATCAGGAGAGTGTGGTCAGAGTCGAAGTCTGCTCCACGTAATGCTACTGTGTCTAGTACGGAAGACTTCCAGCGCTTCGATATCAGGATATAATCAATCATGTTCTCGGTTTTACCGTCTGGGGATCTCCAGGTCACTTTACGTCGATGGTGGTGTTTGAAAATTGTGTTCGTTAAGAATAACTCGTTTTCTCGGCAGAAGTCTCAAAACTTTCTATTTTCTATAACATCAAGTTAAACAAAATATATTATCCTACAAAATAAAAAAACAAAACAAGCAGGTTATTTCAATCCGTTCACGAACAACAACTACCGAGCTCATTTGGTGCTGTTATTCTTGGTTGTGGATTTTTAAAACCTAGAGAATCACACTATATAATCTCAAGTAAGTGATTCAAATAGTTAGTGGTAACGAACTGTGAGAAAGGAGCGACTCGGCCCAAAAGTTCCAAAACACTAAAAAAAGGAATTTTGATAGCAAATTATACATAAAAAGAATTGTTTTTTTTATGTTGATTCGAAAAAGGGAGAGAACATCCTGAAATATCAAGCGATCTTAATAAAAATCACACCATCTGATTTCTACTGCAAAAAATCCTACTGTAAATGTTTCAAGCTCTCATCTACAAAAATGTTTTTTTTTTTTGCAAAAAGAAAGATCACGGACGCGTATTTTTTTTTTTCAGGAATGATAATCAAAGGTCCTAAAAGATTAGAAGAGGGCTCATTCGAACAGGAACCCCACAGCCCTCAGCACATGGGTTGCGAGTTATGCCCTGAGGGCATATAAGGCGTTTATGAAAACGGTCGTTGCATAAACTCTGGAGGGGGTTCACTGGATTTGGAAATCAGATGTTCTAGTGCAGTTTTCGCCCTAGAAACAGGTGCAAGGGGATAGGAGCTTATCATTAAAACTTGTGTATTATACGGATCACATTCCGAGTAGTTGAAACACCTGGGAATTTTACCTAAAATTGTGACACCTGTTCGTGCCAAATCTTGCCTGGGCGGAAATTTCGCTTGAAATTGCGACACCTGGTCACCAAAAGAGGAAATTGCCGTTAAACATTCTTCTTGAACCTCTGGAAGAAAGGAGTAGTCCGTATGTGTGTCACAGAAGTGCCTAACTGCCTATGACGGAACTAATTACATTAAAATGATAATATCTCGAATTTTTTTTTTTATTGAAAGCAGGGATGCCAAAAAGTTAATTTTTTTTAGCAGAGACGGTATCCTATCATGGTGGTATCCAGAGGGGGGGGGGTCGAGCTA
>JAQQPU010008427.1:24316-35700 GCA_029168905.1 Artemia sp. Kazakhstan ARC1039 | reverse complement strand
ATATATATTAGTATTTATTTATTCTATTATTCTTAAACTGGCTAGCAGGAAAAGACTACCTGCCAATTTGTCCTAGATATAAATGACATTTTTTTGTCGATATATGCTCCTGACATTTGTTATAGACAAATAAATAATGCAGGTGAAGTTAAACAGCGTATAATATATAACAAAGCTTCATGAAAGTACAGAATCAATCTTGCGAATGAGCCATTTGAGCGACTTGAAGGTACTGATGGAGTTAGTGAGAAGTTTGGCGAAGAGTATAAAGAATTAATTCAGGTTCTACATGATAGTCTAGAACTTAAACAACAGAGTAAACGTCTTTGTTTTGCAAAGAATTCACGGGTATTGAAAGTTCTGCTTCAGTTGATGGATAAAAGACATGCGCTTTATGAAAAATCTGTTAAGAGTGGATCTCAGTTATATATAAATACTTTCAAATAAAATAATAAGAATATTGACGCTATTTTCAAAAAGCAAAAAACTTTATTACGACAATGAATTTATCGAAATGGACGTGAACCTAGCAAAAATGCGGAGATGAGTTAAATCAGTTAAAAACCCTTACGCAGTTCTGACTTTCTGAAAGTTGAGTTCTGACTATTCTCAATATGACAGTCGAGTTAACAGTAGCATGTGGAAATATCTTACAGAAGTAGTTAAAGAGTATCTTTTAGTGTCCTTCAGCCATAAAAAATGGTACTAACAAAGACTTCTCGATGAGCTGGTTAAAGTCTCTACGTTATTAAGAACACTGGCTTTGACTGAGCTTGAGACAACAGTGAAATCCACGAAGAATTCTGCAGCTGTGTTGGACTTCTTCAGTATTCAAATTCTTTTCATTTTTGTTTATTACTTTTATCTTTATTGTTGAGTGGGGTTTACCCTGATTATCTGAAAATAGTTCATGCGATGTCGATGTTTGTGACTGAAAATAACTCATAAAAATAAATATGTGAAATTGCTCACCAATATGAATTATTTCTTCTGTTAGTACTGTTAGTGTTAATACTAATTATGCAAGAATGCTAAATTTCTACAATAAAAATTTCTATTTCATCATAGCCAATTTGGATTTCGCCATGGAATATCGACAAAACGTTGCTATTTTTGAAAATATTTATTAACGAATCGCTGAATATTGGCTTTAAATCTGCGTCTATGTTTTTGAATGCAATAAAAGCGTTTGACTCTGTTGACCATAGTGCCTTGTCGTCAAAACTGAAGTCTGCATGTAATTTCGGAAATTTTCATAGTTTAACTTCATGTTTTGTGAATGGAAGAAACAATGAATTGATGTTAAAAATGCTAATTGAGATTACGTGAATACAAAATCTGGACTGCCACAGGGATCTATGCTTGGACATTTGTTTTTAAATATATATAAACGATCTGAACGATCTGAAAAGATTTGAAATTCATTAGAATGTCAAATCAATGGCACCTGAAGCTAGAAGGTCAGGGATACTTTTGTCTAGTTTTCCTCGCAACACTAAGTATTCAATGACGGCTTTGGCCAAGGCAGGTTTATTTTTGCTGCTGAAGGTATAAATGACTTGTAGGCCTACTGAAAAATGAAATTTTTTAAATAAGCTCTGTTTAAATCGTAGTAAGAGTAAAATATTCTATATTGAAGAAGTATTCATTGTTAACCTCAGATCCATGGATTTGGGCAAGAAAGTGGAAATTGGGCAAGTCAGGAATAGTCAGAACCTGGTAAGGATTCATTCCAGGGACATAATTAACATGTTCTGGTGTTCTGTTGGATGACCTCGTCTGTTTTTAGGATTAGAAAATTCTGGATTAGTTCGAAAAAGAAATCATTGTTTTTTTAGATCCTGCCGCTTTTTGATCAAATCAAATTTTACGCAGTGCTATAAGCCGCTATGTGCATCCAGTGGCTTTACTGAAGCTCAGCATAGCTTAACTTTAAAACCATTCTGCTCTGAGCCTCATCCTAGTGACAACTAGGTCTACATTTGAAATCTGTTTTTCTGACCCAGCTGCTTGAAATAGCCTTCATAAGAAGCTACAGAATTAAATGATATGAATGATTTCCGAAATTCCGTTAAGGTGAGGTGTGTTCCGTAGTATGATGGAATTTAGTGATCAGTCTGTGTGAGATTGATCAAAAAAAATCTGACGGAAGTAAATAGCGAAGATGAAACTTAAAAAAAAACAAAAATTGTTGCTTCACAGTTCATTTAAAATATATCTGTAATATTGGTTCAAATAAACTGACTCATAATATTCGCCTAAATTTTTAGAATTCCGAAGAACTAGCGCTTTGCTGAAAACTGATTTTACTTAAGAGGAAATTTTGTTTTGAAATTTTTGAGCGAATTAAAATTATATATTGAAATTTGCT
The DNA here is from genome assembly GCA_029168905.1 of Artemia sp. Kazakhstan ARC1039. NCBI lineage: Eukaryota > Metazoa > Arthropoda > Branchiopoda > Anostraca > Artemiidae > Artemia > Artemia sp. Kazakhstan ARC1039. The sequence goes on along the minus strand of JAQQPU010008427.1, from coordinate 33,329 downwards.
GATTTCATCGACAGTGAAAGACCATTGAAATCTTTACAAATCAGTATTTTAATTATTCCAGATTATTTATTTTCTGCTTCTGATCGTGTTTGGTTGAGTCGATTTTGTGTTTTCAGATATAAACTAGTTTTTCCAATTTCTGCAAGTTTAGGGAAATATTACGATCCAGTCTATTTGAACCAATATTGTAGACGTTTGTTGTAGAAACTATAAAAAAAATTATTTTTGTTTGTTTTAAGTTCCATCGGCGATTTTTACCCCACTTTCACCGATGGCCGGCAAAGCATGCCCTTTCCCACATGTCAGCCCCTCCCCCCGAAAAAACTTCTTGAAGGTAAGTACTGTGTGTCATTTTAAATTCTAAATCTTGCCTCCAGGACAGACTTCTCTTCGTGTTTAAAGTCTGGAGCTGTTTCAATCGATGGAAGATCAGAGGCTACTAGAGTCAAAACTTCATGACGTCTGGTCCTGCCCCAAGCACTGGAGGAATGTAGCTACTTTTCTGATTCCTGATATTGCAACAGGGACAACTTAACTTCGATATTCTTGCGCTCGCGACGGTCCCCCTTTCCTATTCCTGTGTCTTGTGTCGGTTCAATTGTACGTGGGCCAAGTTTTACTGGGTTGAGTTTTACTTGGCTGAATTTTGTCAGATTGAATTTTACGTTGGTTTGCTTTGAGACTTGATTCTTGGGTGAACCTACATTAACTTTAAAAAGTAATGCAGCGAAATCGTCCAAAACTTTACTTCCACTCTCCTATGGCTTAAAAAATCTTTGACTTATCTAACTGAACTAAATCAGTTTTAATGTAGGGGTCCAATAAGGAGGAATTTATTCCAGGTGGGTCACAAAAAAAAACTCGAGAGGTATACGAATGAGGACACTGTGGGGGAAGTCGTAAATATCTTGGAGTCTGTACGTGCTTGAATCTGGTGGAAGTTGCTGCAATTTTTAGACTACTGAAGATGATGTTTCAAATTAGCTGTAGACGGAAGACTGCAATGGTTTGGTTTCTGAACCGATTCCTCTCTAGCGGTCCATTTTTATTTGAAGATAACATTTTTCAAATGATATGTGCATTCCTCAGATCGTTTGACTGTTTTTGCTACTCATAGCATACTCTACTTAACTATGCCAAAATTTTACAAATAGTGTTTTTTTTGTAACTTACTTCAGGAAAGATAGGGGGACTGGTTCCATGTATCCGGACTTGGTAGAGCAAATAGTTGTAGATATACATTTCATTTGGCGAAACATAATGGAATGAAATAACTGTGTCTGAACAGCAACCTTCACCCTGAAATGTAAGGAAAAATATACCTAAATAAGCAGCCTCAGAATCAATATTGAAATTAAGTTGTAGCCATGCACTGTCTGCTGACTATAACTATATCTTTGTGATCGAGATACAACCCAGTCACTAAACGAGTTAAAAAAGATTCTACGGCTTTTCTGGAGCCAATAACTAATACACACTAAAACTATAACTAATAATAACTAAAACTAGAATGAAGAAGCATAGAGTTCACGTCAAGCAGAAAATATTGACAAAGATGGGAAGAAAACTGACTGTGGGTAGTCTATTCATAAAATTCGGAACGTTCATTCATTTCTCTCGTTCTAAAAAAAAAGAAAATCCATTTTGTGGTTTTCTTAAACACTTAGAAAATGCAGATACAAGATTTTGGCAGAGTAAAACAAAATAGTGCCTTCACTAGCCGCTTTGAATTAATGTAGTTTTGCTAAACACCACAAAGAGTCTTACCTCTTTATAAAATTTAAAACCTTTATAAATTAGACTTCTGGTCACAAATTTATAATCTAGATATAATCGCTATTACCGTTGTAGAAGCTCAAAACTAATAAATATTAAAGATTAACTATTTATTCTCAGTTAATTCAACTTAAAAAATGAAAACAACCCTCTGGACAAGAACAGTGACAGGATTCTTTTTTTCGTCCGTAATCTTTAATATCCTACTGGAATCTTGATCCCACGTTTAACTCCCTATGATGAAACAATATGGATATGCATTCGACGTGCAGTCTTACCACGTCTTTTTAACCTAATTGTCTTATGCTTATTTTATTTTTCTCTTAATCAGAAAACTACAGAAAAGAATTGCCACGAAGTTACAAATACGTGTTGACTATGTATAATCAAAACATCCGCATCTTAGAAATTTCCAGTTTGGTGACGTTATCACAAATGATTTGAAAGTTAAAGTTTACCTATAATATTTTTAACTTGAAACAGATTGTGGACGCAGCGCAGCTACCATTTCAGCCTACGCCTATCTCATGCGGCTTAAGTTAAACAATCCCTTACAATTATAAGAACCATTGATATATTCTAACTTGCTCATGCCTCTACAGTTCTGGCTCCAGGATATCTGTAGAAAATATTAAGCCCAATACGCCCCATAATATATTCCAATAAGCCCAAAAAATGGAGCAGCAAAATTAGAAATGTATGTTGAAGACCTCGTCAATAACTAATCTATCTCCACGGGCTCCCGAATAAGATTGCCAATGATTTGAACTTTTATGTCGCCTCCTTCGTACAAAGTCCCTTTCACTGGCTCAAGTCAAACCATTTCTGCCTTTTGCGTTGTAAATAAAGCCCAAAATCTTAGAAGACGAAGCATTAGACCTTTGGATATCCCAATGGTTTATACAAAGCCTTTTGAAACGAAATTGCTTAACCTTTAGTAAATGTTTTCGATCAAAGTACAAGACCTTTGAAAATTCAAAGTTCTTTGAAACATGGTTTTATAACAGCTATCCCAAACGAATCTACTTATCTCAATGTTTCCAACGTGCGCCTTGTATTCCGGTTTTTCCGAACTGTACCAAGACCATCTTTGCGACTGACTGAAAGTTAAAGTTAGCCTGCATATTGAGGTCTGCTAATTTCTTAATTTAAAACAAACTTCCACCATCCGCTATCTTGTTCACTTAGTACTTATGATCTCAATTTGTCAAGAAATGCAAAATATTTGACTAAACCTGGTCTTAGTTGACTTGGTCGACCAGAATATCCTGATGCAGTTATTATGGGAAAACTTTGAATTTGACCCTCTCTTACTAAATATTGTAATATCCTTCCTCGCGAATAGATCACAAGCTAAAATACAAAATACATTTTCTGATTCTCTCCTTGTTTACTGTGGAATTCCTCAAGGAACCTTGTTGGAACCAATTTCGCTCCTAATAATTGTTAGTAAAATTTTTAATGAGTTATTTTAAACATGAAAACATGTAGATGCCTTGTCTATCCTCGAACTATGTCATAGGAATATAAATTGTGACCCCCTTAAAATTCTAGCTCATAATTAAGATGTGGCCAAGAATCTAAACATGAAAGTAAATACTTTTTAATCAAATATCTTGGCTCTAAACTTCCTTCACTCCTGTATTTAGACATTATCCCACACAAAATCTGGGTTAAAATCCTTGGTGCCACCGCTCTAAATAATTTTAAGTGGAATGTGGGTCTTTCTAATATCATCAAACAAGCATATGTATTGCTCTCCTTGTTTAAACTTCTAAATAAACATTATTATCCAAGGATGCACTCCCTACATGATTAATACATGAAAATACATGAAAATTTTGTTGGTTTAGAAGCGTTTGCTTTGGATCGTTTAAAAAGAGCTAAGACTCCATAATCCTTCCTCCTTATAGTCGCGTTCCATCTCACCTTAAAAGACCGTCTCTCCCCTAAGTCACCTCAGCTGTTAGAACTTACTCGTCGATCCACATTGGTATTGAGAGATTTTGGAGAGGTTTCTTTTTTCTTTATCACGGAGCATCTTAACATATTCTTGGATTTTCACCGCAGCTTACTTGATTTCCTATCCCGACAGCGCTCAAATTAATTTCTTCTTCTCGTTTTCATCCTTGGAAGTTGATAGTTAATTATTGTCATTGGAAAGTAATTTCTAATTTGGTTCATTGACCCTAGAGGGGTAAATGACACTGGCATATTACTTTAGGCTATTTCTACCACCCAGCTTTCCTAAAGTAAATAGGGTTCCTTCGTCTCTTTTTCATTTTTTGTTTTAATTTCATTTACTGTCAGCTCTTGTATCGAAATTTGTTTTCAACTTGTTTCTTTTATTTTCCTCCGTTGTGACACAGTTTAAGCTCTAGTTGTTTTATGTTTCAACATTTTTTTAGTTATCTGCCATTTTTTACTGTTTTCCTTGTCCTTAGTTATTTTTGGCTCAAGTTATATCCCTGATTCATGCTTCAATAGTAACATTATTTGATCTGAAATGCGAACACGGCTTTTTTTATTTATTTATTTTAGCCTGTGACAGTCATTGATCAATAGAGTAATGTCTTCTGCTTATCGTCATATCTGGGGTGATAACCATTTATGGTAAAGATAAATCAGACCTGAAAATATGTGGTGCCAAGTGGAACGGAGCTTAAGCACAAATACATACTGGTCAATAGTGATGCGGGACAATTAGGTTTAAATACACACAAAGCTTTAAATGACCACTTGGCCACTAGCTTTCTGCAAATACCAAATTGTAACAGACACCTAAACAACACCCGTTTTGCTTTAGAAAGAATTTTTACCTTATGTGCTTTGTAGTAGATATTTCTGTAGTACCAATGATCACTAATGGTGCCTGGCACTATATGAAACGCTGGGCTAAACGGTAAAAATCTTTCTTTTCCCTTTTCGTCTCTTGAGTCTTTCAGGGTTACTCCAACCTTGTTAAGACATGAAGCTATAAAATTTAAAAAGATAAAATTAAAGGAAAACTGACATAACAGACAAAACTGCCGATTAAGACTGAAAAAATTGCACTAATAAAAGTCCAAATATTTCGGTTTACTTCGATTCTCCAAAGTTTTATTTTTTTTCTGCGATATTAGAATCATAAAAGACTCTGGTTTGTTTTTAATTAAAGGTATTGTAAATATCCTTTAAACTACGATCTTCCTCGTTGCTGTTTATACTATCTTTATGTTATGTTTTTTTTTATCCGTGTGACTTCTCTAAAACTTTGTAACAGTCAAACGCACTTATCAATTATTTTTGTATGACCAAACTTTATTTTATACTGCAAAAGATCAAATAACTGCTAAACAGCAGCTGAATAAGGACATCTGGTTCTTATCCTACACTTTGGGTAGGAATTAAATATAAAAAAAACTAGTTTTTTTAACTGAAAATAAGGAAGTAACTGAAACGAAAGTAACTGAAGCGAAAAAAATTATTCTGCATATGAGAGGGGATGTCCCCTCCTCAATACCTCGCTCTTTACGCTAAAGTTTTTTATTGTTTTAAAAAATAAAGTTGTGTGACAGATTCAAACTTTAGCGTAAAGAGCGAGGTATTAAGGAGGAGACAGCCCCTTTCATATACGGAATAATTTCTGTTCATTTTAAGTTTTAATGTCGCTCCTTACTTTCAGTTAAAAAAAAACTATTTTTTTTATTTAATTCCTGAATGTTTTTGAATTAATGCAGCTTTGATTTTGGCTCACCGTACATGAATAATTAAAACGAAATTTGCATATTAATTTTACTCATAAGTTCATAACTTCCAGCCCTTCCCCCGGGAACTTTGGGGGATTAAGTCATCCTCAAAAATATATTTATTAGATTTTCGACTATGCTGAACGAAATGGCTATCTCAAAATTTTGATTGGGTGACTTAGGGGAAAAAATGAGCGTGGATGGGGGCCAAGTTGCCCTCCATTTTTTGGTCACTTAAAAAGGGCACTAGAACTTTTAATTTCCATTCAAATGAGCCCTCTTACGATATTCTAGAACTACTGGATCGATGAGATCACCCTGGGTAAAAAAAAACAAAAAAAAAACGAAAAAAAAAGACACGCATCCGTGATCTTTCTTCTGCCAAAAAATACAAAATTCCACATTTTTGCAGATAGGAGCTTGCAACTTCCGCAGTAGGGTTTTCTGATACGCTGAATCCGATGGTGTGATTTTCATTAAAGTTCTATGTCTTTTTGGGAGTGTTTCCCCCTTTTTTTCGAAAATAAGGCAAATTTTCTCAGGCGTGTAACTTTTGGTGGGACAAATTAACTTAATGAAACTTATATTTTTGAAATCAGCATAAAAATCTGATTCTATTGATGTGTCTATGGATATCAAAATTCCGGATTTTAGAGTTTCGGTTACTATTGAGCCGGGTCGCTCCTTACTTACAGTTCGTCACCACGAACTGTTTGATTTGCTGCTATTTTATGTTGCCAGAGCTCGACTTCTAAATTCCGGCCATGGCAAGGGGTTCTGTACAGACCATTCCGTCTATTTTTTTTATATTATCATACATCTTTCCCAATATTTAGCAAAGATTCTGCAGTCAGTTAAGGTTTAAAAGTTGATTTGATATTGTATCTGGGTATTTTCAAAATAAGGCCCTAGAAAGGTCCCAAAAAATGTTTTTTATCGGTTTATTACTTTAAGCTCTCTGATCCTAGAAACCAATACACAAGACGAAATTCAGAAGAAACTATGGTTTCCCCGAAAACGAGACCTGAAAAATTTCAGAATAATTTTTTATTTTCGAGCCCCTCAAACATTGGGCCCAAAAGTAGTCCAAAACGTCTTTCGTATGTTCTCTTGAAAATTTTGTTGGATAGGCTTAGGCTAAATGGACCACACATTTTTGTTTGAAGGGAAAGGGTGATAGTGCTAGGAAGCCCAGAAATGAGCTAAAACTTTGCATTTATTTATAAATTTCAAACTATAAACCGTAAATCCTCAGGCCAAGAGGCACGTAAAATAAGAAAAAATTAATTTCAGGGCAATATCTTCCCAAAAAAGGGGCGTAAAATAGGCTGACTCTTTTTTTTTAGATCGGCTAACAAATTGTTTCCTTAAATCACTGGAAAAACGGGATCCAATGCAAAAGGACGCTTGAAACGGACACCCGTGAGTTCATCAACCAAAAGAATCTTCATTAATAATAAGTTAGGGGTGAAGACCCCAAAACTGGAGCCAGAAACTTTTTTTCAAATTGCTTGAAACTTTTATCTCAGTCTTTGTGCCAAGGGAGTCGAATTAACAACAAAAAAAAGGCCCTAATTTGCAAGAATTTAGTTCAGGGGTAGAGGTACCCCTCAAACTTGTGACTTAATAAAGATTTTTTTTTATTGGATTGAAGCTTTCAAATATCGTTACTTGGGCTAAGGGGACCATGTATTTTGTTTTGAAAGGAATTTCTGTTTTAGAGGGTCCAAATAATTGCCAAAGATTTTGCTGTTCCTGCTCAGTTTTAAACATAAAGGCGCAAGTAATTATGCCAAGAAACTCCAATGAACAAGGAAGAAATTAAATAAAATGTCGGCTCTCACAGAATTAGTTTGAGAGTATTCTTCCCCCCTACTGCCTCCCCCCTAAAAAAAGGAACTGGGCCTGGAAAGGTCCTAAAGCTTTTTTGATAAGCTCATAACCTACATCCCTAAATCATACGGCAAAAAGGACCCCAATGCATATAAAAAAAAATAAATCTTGATTCCCCGAAAATCAATAAAGGAATCAATTTCGAGATTGAACGACTTCAAACTTACATCTTTAAGTTTTGTTTCAAAGGACTTTTGCGCAAAAAATTAAAAATAGGTTGTGGCACTGGCCACCAAAAACTGAGCCCAGGATTTTTTTTTTATTTGGCTTGAAGCTTTTATATTTCGTTCCTTGGGCCATGAAGAGCTCATTTCTCAGAAAAAGAAAAATTATGAGTTCAGCTGAAGATTGGTAAAAAAAACAAGCCCATAAACTGTTTTCTTCTGAACAGACTGGAACTTAAAACGAAAGTACCTGGGCCAAGTGGAGCCTAATGTACAAAAAAAAAAAAAAAATCTAGTTTGGGGGCAATGCTCCGTATCGTTTTTTAATTTTCAGTCATTACGGGCATGAGTTTGCTCCTTACTAGGTTGCGGCAGACACCGCAACCATGATGGGGCCCAAAAAAGGCAAACAGTTTTTTTCGCCGATGCCCTTGAACCTTTTAAGGATGTTTGGCTGGCCTAAGGAAACCAAACTTACATGGGTATGCTGGGAGTTGGATGTAAGTTATGAGCCAAAAAGAACCGTAAGGAAAAATAATGTGTTGGCCCAAGGGGCCCAAATCAAAGATTTTCTTTCTGAGCACAGATTTGTAAAACCAGAGATAGATTTTTTCCCAGTCGGCTTGAAAATTACATTTAGACAGGGTAAAGAGAACCTTATGGAAAAATTGATGTTAAAAAAGGGTCATATCGGCATGTGACGTCACAAAATACGTGCAATATATTTCTGTTTTGATGTTTTTTACTGTAATCCGACTTAGTATAATGCGTGTATGTTCAAATGAGAATTACCCTTCAAATATGCTTTAAATTAGCTTTGCTTAAATGAAAGCTATGGTAATATTGAAATCTATGGACAAAGAAACTCTCCATCGGTTAAAAAATAACATTAGTTCACGCTGTAGTGATTTGAATTTACATACCATGCAAAACAGACCTCATTCCTGACTCCCAGTCTCCAGTTTTAAATACTCAAGAAAAAGTAATATGATAAGTGCTTGAGTACTTAACAGTTTTAATCAGAGGCAACCCTGTAGCGTTGCCTATAGTAAAGGCTATACAGCTCCAATGTTTTATTAATTTTTATTTCCCCAGAGGCACTTCATATGGAAAGGGTCGTCGTAGAACTTTCAAAGGGGGCTCATTCGATTGGAAATCGAGAGTTCTAGTGCCCTTTTTAATAGTCGAAAATGATTGGAGGGCAACTAGCCCCCCCACGCCCATCATTCCTCCAACCACATCCAATCAAAATTTTGAGATAGCCATTTTGTTAAGTGTACTTGATTTCTCCATTAAAATATGTTTTTGAGGAGGACATTCCCCCACAACCCTCAGGGCAAGGGTTTTAAGTTGTGCACTGGGGGCATATAAGGCTTTTATAGAAGCTGTTGTCGTAGAAACTTCAAAACAGGCTCATTCGATTGGAAATTCAAAGGGCTAGTGCCCTTTTTA
>JAQQPU010008427.1:0-17538 GCA_029168905.1 Artemia sp. Kazakhstan ARC1039 | reverse complement strand
AGGAGTTGTCGTAGAAACTTCAAAAACGGCTCCTTTGATTGGAAATTGAAAAGGCTAGAGCCCTTTTTAATAGTCGAAGGTGATTGAAGAACAACTAACCCCCCTATCACGCCCACCATTTCCCCAAACACATCCAATCAAAATTGGAGATATTCATTTTGCTCAACGTAGTTGAAAATTTTGGAAGATAAGGTCTTTGAGGATGACATATCCCCCCCCACAGCCCTCAGGGCAGGGGTTATAAGTTATACCCTGGGGACGTATACGGTTTTTACAGAAAGTTTTGTCGTAGAAACTTCAAAAATGACTCATTTGATTGGAAATTGATTGGGCTAGTGTCCTTTTTAATAGTCGAAAGTGATTGGAGGGCAACTAACCCCCCTCTCACGCCCACCTATTCCCTAAGCACGTCCAATCAAAATTTTGTGATAGCCATTTTGTTAAACGTAGTGGTAAGTTCAGAAAATTTGGTCCTTAAGGATGACAACCCTCTCCCCCTCCCACAGCCCTCAGGGCAAGGGTTATAAGTTATGCTCTGGGGGCATATAAGGTTTTTATAGAAAGCGTTGTCGTAGAAACTTCAAAATGGGCTCATTCGATTGGAAATTGAAATGGCTAGTGCCCTTTTTAATAGTCGAAAGTGATTGGAAGGCAACTAACACCCCTTCCTGGCCCACCATTTCCCCAAACACATCCAATCAAAATTTTGAGATAGCATTTTTGTTCAATTTAGTTGAAAGTTTTGTAAATGATATCTTTGAACAGGAAACTTCCCCCCACAGTCTTCAGGGCAAGGGTTATAAGTTATGCCCTAGGGGCATATAAGGTTTTTATTGAAAGCTTTCTCGTAGAAACTTCAAAAACGTCTCCTTTGATTGGAAACTCAAAGGGCTAGTGCTCTTTCTAACAATCGAAAGGGATTGGAGGGCAACTAACCGCCCTCTCACGCCCACATTTTCCCCAAACACTTCCAATCAAACTTTGAGATAGTTATTTTGTTCAAGGTAGTTGAAAGTTTTGGAAATTAGGTCTTTAAGGATGACACCCCCCCCACAGCCCTCAGGGCAAGGGTTGTAAGTTATGCCCTGGGGGCATATAAGGTTTTTGTAGAAAGCGTTGTCGTATAAACTTCAAAAAGGGCTTATTGGATTGGAACTTTAAATGGCTAGTGCCCTTTTTAATAGTCGAAAGTAATTGGAGGGCAACTAACCCCGTCTCATGCCCACCATTTCCCCAAACACATACAATCAAAACTTTGAGACAGCTATTTTTTCAACGTAGTCGAAAGTTCTGGAAATTAAATCTTTGTGGATGACAACCCCCCACCCTCAGGGCAAGAGTTGTAAGTTATGCCCTGGGAGCATATCAAGTTTATATAGAAGGAGTTGTCGTAGAAACTTCAAAAACGGCTCCTTTGATTGGAAATTAAAAAGGCTAGGGCCCTTTTAATAGTCGAAGGTGATTGAAGAACAACTAATCCCCCTATCATGCCCACCTTTTCCCCAAATACATCCAATCAAAATTGGAGATATTCATTTTGTTCAACGTAGTTGAAAGTTCTGGAAGATAAGGTCTTTGAGGATGACACATTCCCCCCCACAACCCTCAGGGCAGGGGTTATAAGTTATACCCTGGGGACGTATACGGTTTTTACAGAAAGTTTTGTCGTAGAAACTTCAAAAATGACTCATTTGATTGGAAATTGAATGGGCTAGTGCCCTTTTTAATAGTCAAAAGTGAATGGAGAGCAACTAACCCCCCTCTCAAGCCCACCATCTCCCCAAACATATTCAATCAAAAATTTGAGATAGCCATTTTGTTGAACGTAGTTGAAAGTTCTGGAAATTATGTATTTGAGGATGACAAACTCCCGAAGGTCCCCGGGGCAAAGGTTGTATGTTATGCCCTGGGGGCATACAAGGTTTTCAGAGATAGAATTGTCTTAGAAACTTCAAAAGGGGCTCATTCAATTGGAAATTGAGAAGGTTGGTACCCTTTTTAATATTCGAAAGTGATTGGAGGGTAAGTAACCCCCCTCTCACGCTCACCATTTTCCCAAACATATCCAATCAAAATTTTCAGATAGCCATTTTGTTCAACGTAGTTGAAAGGTCTGGAAATTATGTCTTTGAGGATAACAACCCTCCCCCCATAGCCCTCAGGACAAGGGTCGTAAGTTACGCATTTGGGGCATTTAACATTCTTATAGAAATTTTTGTCGTAGAAGCTTCAAAAAGGGCTCATTTGATCAGAAATTGAGAGGACTACTGCTTTTTTTATTAGTCGAAAGTGATCAGAGGGCAAACGTCTCCCTCCACGCCTATCATTTCCTCAAACACTTCCAATTAAAATTTCGATATAGCTATTTTGTTAAGCCTATCAGAAAGGTCTGGAAATCATGTCTTTGGGGATAACAAATCCCCCCAGCCCTTAGGGCAAGGGTTTTAAGTTTTGCCCTAGGGACATATAGGGTTTTTGTAGAAAGTGTGGTCATATAAACTTCAAAGGGAGCTCATTGGATTGGTAATCAGACGCTCTAGTGCCCTTTATAAGAGTCAAAGTGATCAGTGTGCAGCTACCCTCTCCCCCCTACACACACGTCATACTGTCCTGAAATGTGTCTAATAAAAATTTTAAGATAGCCATTCCATTCAAAATAGTCTAAATATCATATAACAAGGCTTTTGGGGTTGAATCAAACCCCAGAGACTAGGGGCAAGGGTTGTAAGTTATGCCCAGGGGGTATGAAAGGTTTTTATGGAAGGGATGGTTGTTTAACATCAGAAGAGGCTCACTCTTTCTCCCTGAAAAAGACTATGTCAAAATAAAACGAACAGAAATTAATCAAAAAAACTTTTTGCACAAAATAAGTTTTCCAAAAAAAGTAACATTAAACCAAAAATAAATAAAAATAGAATTAAGTAATCTACCAAGCATACAACTACCACAAATCAGTATTAATAAAAACAAAATAAAACCCCAAAACAAACAGAAATTAAAATAAGTCAAACTCAAAACGAGCAGAATTTAATCTGAGTAGGGTTCTAAACCCTAAGATTTCTAAGAGCCAGAATATAACTTTGTACTTTACTGAAAAAATTCTTTGAAATGTTATACTTTTATAACTTGAAGAAATCAAAAATTAATTAAGATTTTAAGGAATAAATATCAGCATATGTATATATATATTAAACTGACAATGAACATTTTTTTTCAGTAAATTCATTTGATTTTTTTTTTCAGTAAAGTACAAATTATATTCTGTCTCTTAGAAATCGTAGGGTTTAGAACCCTGCTCAGATTAATTTCTGCTCGTTTTTAGTTTGACTTACTTTAATTTTTGTTTGTTTTGGGTTTTATTTATCTATTAATACTGATTTGTGGTAGCTGTATGCTTGGTAGATTATTTAATTCTATTTTTGTTCATTTTGGTTTAATGTTACTTTTTTTTTGAAAAAAATTATTCTGTGCAAAAAGTTTTTTTTTGATTAATTACTAATAACGGCGGATTCTTCAAAAAGTATTTTGCGGCTGAGGTTATCGAAAATATGACTGCTTAAAGCAGAATCAAAAGTATTATCAACCCTAGTATGATGTATCATCCTTATGATGCTGTAGTTGTTTTTCTAAATTCTGATGGTCACGTTGTATTTGATAAACCCCTCTTTGGCAAGTAGATGGGATTTTATCTTTACCAGAGTTTAGGAAATTCATGATTGCAAAATTATTAGTAAATACTATATACAGATTATTTTGTGTGCAAACTTTTTTTTAAATTCCTGTTGATTTTTCTGGAGATAGATTACATTTGGGGGCTTATCGGGAGTCTCACATAGATAGAATACCAATAATTTTACGGGAGTGTCTTTTCAGTCTACGGCTAATTGTATTATTAATAAGTAAAATGGGATACCCGTTTCCAAAAATATGTCCCTGATATAGTTTAGTTCTGCTGTGATGTGATAATTAGAGGAAATTTTTAGGCCACGATCGATGAGAGAGTTTACAATAGCTCTTTTAACTTGTGGAAGGGGGGGGGATTTGATCTAAAATTAAGATATCTACTGTTTTGTGTTGGTTTTCTATAAATAGTAAAATCGGGTTTATCAATTCTACGAATGGTATTTATTTGCGATTTCAATTTCTAAGGTAAATTGTAAACTTCTATCATGTGCATTAAGATGATGTAAAGAAAAACCTAAGTTCATTTTACCCATAATTCCGAAGGGATATTACGTCATTCATGTAACGTCCCCAATGGATATTTTTCAAGAAATATCAATTTAACTCCCAATTTTTAAGGTTTTCCACATAGATAATCGCCGGTAACCCGGAGAGAGGTGCTTTTAGATCTTAGATACAGAGTTTTAGAGGCTGTAAGCTCTCTTGTCAATCGTCCCCTAAATATTTGCTCTGGTTCTCACATCACAGTAGAACTGAACTTTATCAGGGACATACTTTTTGGAAACAGGTATCCCATTTTAGCTTCTTTTTTTTTACGCAGACCTGAAAGAATAACCAATGTGTCTGTCCTGGTGCAAGAATTTGAAGTGCTTCGCATCGATAGAACTCTTGAATTTTGGCATTCTTATATCGTCTAGAAACACTTCTCGAAAAATGGGCATAAATGTTTTTCATGTCAAGTTTTCTAATTTCTTGGGAACTAACAAGCATATGTAGGTTGAACGGAAGTGAATAAGATAGCTTGACACATTTAAGATGCGGGTTTTACCATGGTTTTCAAAAAAAGTGGAAACCCAGTTTATAAGGCCAACGAAAATACTAGATGAAAAACAAAATGGATATTTCGGGAGGACGACGGCTTCCCTTCTTTTGCAAAATTAGAGAAAGTCTCAAAGAATCAAGTTCACATTTTCTGAGCGAAAATGCGAACGATGTAGACCAGATAGAAATAAAAAATGAAGACAAACAACATGGAGATCAAGATGTGTGGAGCCTCATAAGATTTGCCTGGATATTATGTAAAGACTGACCAAAACTTAATTTTAGTAGACTAAAGTTTGGAAGTTAAGATAAAGAGCGGTAAAGGTAGAAGCGATAGAGGCATCGTTAAAGAGAAGTTTCTTCCAAAGAATCCCCCTTTGACATGAAATTGACATAAAATTCACTTTCAGAATAACCGATTCCCACCCCTCCTGATTGTCACTTTCTTAATGGGTGAATATCATTCTCGGGGCACTGTTATACGATAAACACAACAGAAGAAGGGGAAGCAGGGTTGGAGTCCATTTACGTGTAGTGTTTCCCAGAATGGTATATTTTACTATTGACTATTGACTATATTTAATCGAAAATTATTAGAAATAAACGTAAAGAACAATATTAAAACTATAAACGAACACATGTTCTCTTGTAAATGTGGTGGGTAAACTCCAGAGTCTTTACGCTAAATTCAGACTTGTGTAGTATAGTTAATGACCATGATATGTTGAAACTTTAACGAACGAAGTGAGTAGCCTCGCTTTCATATGTGAGATTTTTTCTGCTCTTATTAAGGTTCAATGTCTTTCGATTACTTTCTTGAGAACAATCTTCCAATAAAACTTACTTCTAAACTCTGTCACAAACTTAGTTCTTGTTATTGTAAAAGAAAGAAAAAGAAAAGTAGAGATACTGATCAACTCAGGTTTCTGCGCCTTTTGGTGTATGGTTTTGCAAAAATAAAGGGCCTTAGGTGAGATTTTAGTGTCTTAGGCTCCTTTAATGCAGTGATAATTTACCGATAATTTAGAGAATTTTTACCAATATTTATGTCTTCCAATCCTTTCGTCACCTTAACATCGCACATTGACTGGTTTTTGAGGGCTACTGTTGCAAATCTTCTGAGTGCTTCCTTACTTAGAATGTAGCCTAAAATTCAAAAATAATTTTCTCAGATTGAAGCAAAGATAATTTAGGTACGTTGGCTTTTCCAGACTAGCATTTCCTATGCTATTCCTACAAACTGCTGTGAACTTGCCAAAGCGATAAGCCAATTGAGGCCGACACACTGGCGAATAATCCTCCCAATTCGAGCTGGTTTAATGATTGTAATTTTGCCAAATACCCTCCCCCTCCCTTCGGAAAAATTCGTTGTAATGTGAACTCACCCTTGTCTAAAATACGAGGGTGTGTAGCCGAGTAAAATGTGCTAAATTTTACCCCCTTAAAAATGTCTCTGAACTATGACTTATTTCTTTTTTTGTCACAAATCTGTTAGGAGACCCTCTACTTGTGTAAACTTGGTAACTCAATTTCAGTAACAGTTGGAATCCCCTTTGCTCCAATAGATCAGAAGTAAACCGACTATTTCAAATTAGCTTAAATGTGAAAATTCCTTTTCTTTGTATACCTAGTCGTAAATCTTGAAAAGCCATTTCTTTGTTTAAGCATCGAACGACATTTTGAACCCATAATAAATAGTTGAAGACCCAATCTAGACCAGTTTTGTATAAAACAGAGAGGAATGTTCTGAAGTGTTACGACATTTCAAGATTTAGAATTAAGGCCCCGAAATATTGGAAAAAACTACTTTTCAACTGAAAGGTTGGGGAGTGGCTAAAATTTAAAGAAGGGACTACACAAAAAACTAGTCTAGAGCAAATGAAAGTTAAGAACGAAAAACAAGACTAAGCAAATAAAAAAGAAACACTAACAAAAATTAAAGGTAGTCTTGCCTCTTGAACTAGGAACTGAGTAATTGTACTTTTCTTTGACTACGATAAAAGCTACCACTAGCCTGTCTAAATTTCCTTTGAATGTAATACTTAGATAAAGCGTGAAATTGTTAAACATTTCTGTTGCTTGGTCCAACTTAAAAGATCCTATTTGAATTAAGTCAACAATTAAATCTTTTGTGCCCCCTTTGGCCCTAACTTTAGTTAGAGCGTCATTTTCCCTTTGAAAACTTGCCAATTGGTTTATTAAGGGTTTGAGCCTTACTGATAGTTCGAGGTAACCCTGGAATCCTTTCTGATTAATTAAGATATACGAGATCTAATTAAAAGTGATTAGATTATAACAAAGAGTGGAGAGTACCCGCGTAAATAACTTAAGATTCTTGTTAGATTCATATTTTATTCGGTAGTGGGTCTGTATATTTCACTTTAGTTAAGGCTAGGCCCGTCTAAATAAAACACAACATTATTAAAGGATAAAATAATCTAAGATTAATTAAGGATAAAAACCCCGATGCGATTCTTCCCAGAAACATAAACTTTGTGGAATAAGCTTCGAATAGCATAAGGTTTAGCTGGGAAAAACCTAAAACAAGGAGTAAAATTTATAAGAGCTTTTGTGCCTCCCCTTTTCCAGCCTAGAGTGTCTCGGAACTTAAGCTTAATATTATAATATATCTCACGCCCAGAAATTGGAATTCTCTGGAACCCAGTTTTGCGTAGTCCCTTTTTGGATCCTTCTAAACTTATACGGCAGATCGAATCCGAGATGAGAACCCTATATTTTATTCGTCTGTTACCTATCTAATTTTCTTCCGGATGTAAGATACAAATGATGGTCTTGATGTTATACAGATAGACTAAGGAGAAGGGAAACATCGAACAGACAGAGAGTTTGAGATCTTTTCCAGTCGAGGGAACTTCAATCCAAGCACCTTTCCTAATGAAGTTTAAGATCTGCCAGAGATCCAAGGAATACTAATTTATTCTACAAGAAATAATTGTAAGATACCTTATTTTGGAGTTACTGATAAATTTGTAACCAATTTATTTGATTATTCCGAGCTCTGCCCACTTTCAAACCCCATTGATTTATCTTCTTAAAGTACCTTAACGAATGAAATAAAACTCGTAACTTTGGTGCTTCCATTCCTAGCCAAATTAACAGAGTTTACCTAATTTGATAATTTACACTTAAGGACTCTAACACAATAGACCCAAGCCTTAACTAAATTATTCAGTTAGGATTTCTGTAGCTCTAAAACTAAGATAATCTTTTTTTTTTGGTGAATGCCACGTGGACAATAGAAGACACACACACACACACACAATAAAAGACTATTGAACTTTGAAGAGAGCCATTGCAAGGATATTATAATTAGAATTACAACGTTTTCTCCTCTTTTCTTAAATTTACTAATAAAGTTTAGTTGTCACCGTATTATGAGTACCGACTCGAACTAAATTGCCTCAATTTATCACAATACCAATAGACTGATTGTTACTTTAAGATCTCTGGGAAGAAAGATTTATAAATTTCGAAATTAAAATGTAAAGAAGGAACGTTCAGAGGTATAGGTTTACCCAGAGCTTGCTTAGAGCAACGATCAGACTGAGTTTCTAGTCCTAAAAATAGGGCAATCTTACAAATCTATCCAAGAAAAAAAGGTTGCTTTGTAGTCTTTACGATATACATCTACTATATAGACATCTAACTATCTGAAAAGAATTTACTCTGGGTAATTCCCTATAGTTAGGTGTCCTTTTTTTTCGGTAAAAAAATATGCAGACAACAGTAATTTTGTACGTGTTTTCACTGTCAAAATACGTACTTTTTACGTGTTTTCACTTCAAAATAAATGGATTTATCCCCATCTTATTTTCTTAACCTATAGCTATAGAACTGTATTGCTGTCCTGAAAACATAAAATATCATATTGTAAAAAAAACTGAAGCGTAAAGTAAGTGACACAAAACATAAAGTGCCTTAGAAAATTTTTCCACTGTAGATTAACATAGCATTTTAGGATGTTTCATATGGCTCAAATTTACCTACTGTCATTCATCTTTTGCAGGTTGAACCCAATAAATTGAATGGCTATTCTTTCCGTTTCAAATTGAATATTTGATGACTATGTTGTAGAAAATACACAGAGAAAAAGTACCTAGAAAGTTTTAGGGCTATAGACTTACCTCAAGAACTCACATCATAACTTGAAATTCTCCCGAGGCAGAAGGAGCTGGTTTTGGGGTTTTGTGTTCTTGATATCAAATAATATTGAAGTAGGGTTCTGGAGTATGGATTTGGCATTTGATATTTCAGGACAAAAGACCAGTGGTTTGAATTATAAACAAGTCTTTCAATCTTGTATTCTGCTTAATGACTTTGCGGTTACTATAACCATATTTCTTTTTTTCTTAGGTTTGAAAGCATTTAAATTGTATTCTGGGTTATTGATATCGTTGCTTGGTAAAGACAATTGGAAGCCTTATAAATTAGTCTTTCTTTTTCTGCAGGCTTTTTAAGGTCTTATTGTCTCCTTGAACCACATTCTTCTTTATGTGTTTTATTTTTTCAGTAAAACGATAGTTATGCATAATTTTACAAATGCAGACAATTACCACGTGGCAATTTATTTAAGATAATTTTATAGATTTGTGTTCCGTACCCTAAAAAATGATAATTTTTGCTTATTTTAAGTTTCAATCTCGTAATTTCAGTTGAAAAAAGAATTTTTTTTTGGTAATTTTTGTTTTGTTACTTGTGTTAATTTTGTTTTTTAAATAAAAATCCAACGTACCTGACAAAAAAAGTATTAATCTAACTTCGATAAGAACACAAAAAAGGTCGACGAAAACTTAACATTAAACAATATATTTAAACAATATGTTTACTCCTGACGTCATTCAAACTATCCCAGGAACATATGCGTGTGCCGGCCAGGCATTTAGGTAAGATTTTCTTTAGGTTAATACATAAGCATTACGGGGGGCATGCGCTCTTTGCCTCCAGATTCTTTCTGGCGAAGAGCAAAGAACACAGAATTAGACATATACCCACTTAAGTCACATGGACATAATGAATGAGATGTTATTAGTAATTTTTCTCTCTCTCAATATGTAGGCCTAATTGGACTGAAAATCCGTGGTTAAAGGTAAATGGCAATTTCAATCGGAAGTCAATCCAGAAATGAGAATAAAAATTATTATTCCCAAATCAGTGTTAATTTGAAAGTTTCTCTCATGAGAGAGTTTCACTGAAAATATTTATTTTTTCTGTTATAGAGATTGACGGTTCACTCCTTTCTTAGATTACAGCTAGTGCCGCAACCATGACACAGAAAAGACAAAAGAGGTAACAGTAATATCCATAGTTTCTAAAGAAATTGCAAAATTAAATAACTGAATAAACAAAATGGTTCCATCGAGGATCAGAACGAAGATTGTTTATATTTAAAGCCAACGCACTAACTTCTAGTGCCGGGAGAGCACAAACTTTATTTTTTGTTGATAATATTCAACCAATAGTTTGAACTACAAGGAGACAATATTTTCATACGGGATGAGGCGAAAGTTTTCAAAATGGGGGATTGTAAAGCTTCAGTTAAGAGTTTTTATCCGACTGACTATTTAGGAATGTTAAACTACCATACGAAAAGTATAGCCAAACTTCAGTATTTGAGTAACGAAATGTTTTTGGCATTAAAATGCTAAAAAGAAATTCCGTATAAATTATACATAAAAAGTGCTTGAAATTGCTTTTGCAAAAATATTCTTTTTTCAAGGGCAAGAAGGGAAAAATCTCGAATTTTAGTTTCTGTAATATTTTCTGGATTAGAAAGTGGTTTTCTATTCATTCCATGCCGGGTAGACTGAAAGTTACATTAGAATAAAAAAATTATTTATATAGTACCTCATTTCCACTCTAAGCGAGGTCAGATTGGATAAAAACAAATGCCATTATTGGAATGTTTTCGTCTGAACAGTATTTTACTGAAATCTAATCCTAAAAAAAATGAATTGATTATCCTTCTCATTCATTCTGAGCCCGATTTGTCAAGATTTCCCCGTTCAAAAACACCCTCTTTTCCCCAACTTATATTCAACGCTCAGTGACTGCACTATCTAATGTCACTCAGTGACGGGTAAATGCGTCTTCTCAAGTTCATTCAAGAAAAGATTGTGCAGTGAATTTGACCGCAATATATTCACCAGTAACAAACGGCAAAGTCATAGTCGCTTTACTGTTGTTTCAACAGCTCTGTGCTGTAGCGTCAACAGATGGTTCAAATCCGGCCGATACGCTCAAATAAAGGCTATTGACATTCCCACCTGCCCTATTCGAGTTTCATGCAAGCCATCTGCACAGCAGATACGGCTGCACTCGCGTATGAAGTAAAATAGCAGGACAAATCTGAGGTTCAACTAACGCCAACAGAAACATGTCGAGATTTGTAGAGAATGTAGAGATTGGCTACTTCATTTGGTAGGATGGGGCATTTTAATTTCTTACGGAAAGGTAGCTTTCTACGTAGCTTTTTACAGAAGTATTTCGCATTAGTTGACGTCATTGGTGATGGTTATGCAAGTGGGCTGACCATCCAACATTACGCCCACTGGAAGTGAACAAAAGGAAAACAGACAGTAGCCTACCATCAGTTCTACTTATGCCACGAATCAGGTTCGGAAGAAAAAAGACTTTTTAAGTTCGCCACCAGTAACAAACGGCAAAGTCATTCAAATAGTCGCTTTACTGTTGTTTCAACAGCTCTGTGCTGTAGCGTCAACAGATGGTTCAAATCCGGCCGATACGCTCAAATAAAGGCTATTGACATTCCCACCTGCCCTATTCGAGTCTCATGCAAGCCATCTTCACAGCAGATAAGGCTGCACTCGCGTATGAAATAAAAAAGCAGGACAAATCTGAGGTTCAACTAACGCCAACAGAAACATGTCACTATGTCGTGGATAGAGATTGGCTACTTCATTTGGTAGGATGGGACATTTTAATTTCTTACGGAAAGGTAGCTTCTTTCTACGTAGCTTTTTACAGAAGTATTTCGCATTAGTTGACGTCATTGATGATGGTAATGCAAGTGGGCTGACCATCCAACATCACGCCCACTGGAAGTGAACAAAAGGAAAACAGACAGTAGCCTACCATCAGTTCTACTTCTGCCACGAATCAGGCTCGGAAGAAATAAGACCTTTTTTCCAAATCTGATTTTTTTTTTCAAAGTATTTAAATTGTGTACCGTAAGCTATTGATATAATTCGGTTTGACATTTGGTTTGACAGGACATTTGACGTGTTTCAGGGTACAAACTTTCAAAAATTACTTCTCGGAGCTACACATTCCTGTTTAGTCGAACCTAAAGATAGATATTACTCTTAAATAAGTCTTGGTTAGAAAACATTTGTCGCCGGACAGTTCCTTGGAAAACTGGCCTTTTCTTTATTACTACACCAACAGTTTAAATGCTCTAGTTATAAATGCTTTTTGTTATAAAGCATAAACAATGGAGGAAAACTTCGCAGGAAGTTCCAACTTAATTGTGTGAATAAAAAATTTTTCAGACAGCAAAGATCTGGCAAAAATCTCCATGATGTCAGGCTTTCATGTTTGAACTATTTCTATAAATAAGAAAAGGGATAAAACGCATGTTCGGAAAAATACCTCTAAGATTCATACCAACCAAAAAAAGTGTGTGAACTACTGGAGCTTGGCTATTTAGAACTTTTTTCTATTGTATTTGATTTTACTGAAAACGTTGGCAATTATATAAACTAAAACAGAAAATATGGTTATTATTAAACTCCCTACCATAGCTTGAATTACGTAAATTACTAATTACGTATTAAAAATATGATTACCTGCTCCACCACTGGCAAACGTGTTGCTTTGAGATCTTTTTAATTTGGCACCAAAATATATTGGCTCTGAGGTATTATAGCGTGACAAGAGGTATCTGGCATTTTCGGGGATGGCGAAAGTATCGTCATCGGCCTTGAAGAACCAATCTGCCTTGTCAAAGTAGTTCTTGTAAATGAATTTGAATGCTTCCTTTGTTTTTCCCCAAAGATGTGTCTTTGCATCTGGTACACGAAACGCAATAGTTGGTAGAGAAGAATCTGAAATTAGTTTGAAATTCAGCTTAATTAAAAAAAAGGTGATTAAATCATGATAATTGTAGTTCGTGTAGATGTTTTTTAGAGATGTGGCTTATGTGGCAATTTTCAGAATGTTGTGCAATAAAAAATGTAACTAGCGAATCAAATGGATGAAAATGTTCTAAGGTTGACAATTGAGAATGCCCAGTTGGTTTAAGAAACTGAAAACATTTTGCAACTCCACCAGTTTCCAGAGTCCATTCTCACTGTCCTGCAGATTTGTTTGTTAAGAGAACTACCTTACAGGTTTAATTTGTACACTAAGTAAGGAAATAAAACAAACCAAACAACAATGAAACCTACAAGAAAGATCGAGTGAAATATGTGGATCAGCATTGAAACTTAAATATCCAGCATTACAAATTAAAGATACCCGTGGACAAATCTAAGAAAATATGCTTTTATAGAAACGTGCTATTTCTAAGAATTACGATAAGAAAGTACATGTTTGAGTAATATTTCCGTTAAAGCGCGTGTCAAAATTCAGTTTTCTAACTTCAATTTTCAAAAATCAGTTTAACGTTTTTCAGTTTAAGATTAAACTTCACATTTTACAAACTGAAGATTTGACAATATTTAGCACTTCAAAAAGAAGTACTTGTAGTATATTTAAGAGTATACTTCCATAACCATTTCCTTCTTCAACATATTAGAATAAAAAAATGAACATTTTAGATCAGTCGTATTTTCATTAAAGCACAATTTAAACTGGTTCTTTAACGTTTTGCCATAAAATAATTTGGTCATCGCTTTTTTTGCCTTGGATTTTACCGTCATTACCAAGACTATCATAGGACAAAGTGTCATCGGTTTTTTCTGCCATCGGACAATTTTTCTTTTCATCCCATAAACTGCCATGGTTTTCTCTTGTCATCGGATATTCTGTCACTGCTTTTTCTTGTCATCGGGCAATTTTAATCGTTCGTTTACACTGATTTTTATTATCATCGAAAAACCCGACATCGTTTTATTTGTCATCGGACAAAGTGCCATTGTTGTTTTGCCATTGAACATATTGTCATTAGTGAGATTTTAACATGCTTCTTCACCGACCCCCTCCTTCCCCCTTGCGTGTGGAAAGCTAGCTTATAAGGTTTTTTTTTTTATAAATATCCCACTCAGGGTCTAGCGCCAATGCCAAATTCCAAAGCTAAGGCTAAAGCTGTTCTTGAGGACTTTATCTGCCATTAAAGAACTACATCAAGTTTGCATACATAGCGCTAATTCTCATGTTGCGTAGTAATTGTGCTGTATAAACTTTCCAGCTTTTCTTGCATTCAATACTCGCGACAACGAAAATGGTGCTGATTTAACAGATAACATATGTGTAATGGAAAATTGCCGCGAGTGTACCTTCTTTTCAAAACATTTTATTTTTGGTATTAGTCCAAAGGGAGGAATATAAATACTTCAGCAATGCGTTAGACTATACAGTCGCAAGGTCGTATTACGGTATTTTAAAACTGGATTCTATCCCCTCTTATGTTCGGGCCCGTCTTAGTCACAAACGATTGAAGAAATAAAAACAAAGAAAGGAAAAAAAAAAATTAATAGCAAATTTGGAAATGTTTTTGCCTTATGCCGTGTTTAGACAGACCGATTATTCGTCCAAAATAGAAGATTTGGCGATTAAAAGGCCGTTTTCTCGAAGCAGTCGGTCGTTCTTCTTCTAGAGAAAAAGTCTATTTGCTCGTTGGTTTTGAAGGAATTAGTGGTTTAAAGAGTAAGAATTTTAAATCCTAGATTACATGAACAAGATTACTGGCTTGATCACCATTGTTCAAGGCAACAGGCTGGCCCCAGCATTCCGGCCAGTCTTTCCGCTTTCGGTCCTTGAGCCATTAGACTTTGTCCTTTGAATCCCCAGCGCAAACGCCTTATATGCGAGTCAAGTCAGTCTAAAGTCTAACAGAAAAAGTCCCCAACAACAGTAGGAACCTCAGCTTTGGATTTTGCTTTTTGACATTGGACGCCAGAAAAAAAACGATGCATAAAAGCTACGTAAAAGCTTTATGAAATATCTTTTTAGAAAATCTATCATCCAAAAAGGTCCTGGAAGGCATGCAAAAACGCAACTGCTGACCTTCTGTTCAACAGCAGAAAATAAAGCAATGATATTTAGTCCGGTGACATATAAAAAAAGGATATAATTTCAAATGGAAGATTAAACAATAGTTGCATTTTTATTTAGCTATGGAGGGAGATATGCCCAAAAAGGTATTATTGTTGTAATTTTCAATCTCTGTGCCCTTGGACTTTGGCCCTTGAATCCCCAAGCAAAAACGCCTTGCAAGCAAGTCAACTCAGTCTAAAAACCAGTTGATAAACCCCTCAAGGACAGAATTTGGTCTTCAGCTTTGGAATTTACCATTGGACGCGAGCCTGAGTAGAATGTTTATGAAGACGCCTTATAAGCTAGCTTGTCACTCGAAAGGGAGGAGGGGGTTTAGACGCACGCTAAAGCCTGATTAATGACCATCTGTTTAAAGGAAGAAAACAAAGACATTTTCTCCGATGACAGATGAAAAAGAATGACAATTTGTACCATGACAAACAAATTCGATGTAGCTTTCTCGATTATTATAAAAAATCAATGACAATAACAATAACAATTTTGATTGCTGAAAAAATCCATGTCACGTTGTTCTACGACAGTATTGATAATGACAGAAAATTTATAGAAAAAAAAATTATGACCAAATCATTTAATTGTGAATTGTTTGGATACGATTGTGGCTACTTCAAGTGAAGTCGGCCGAGTGAAAAAAAAGAAGTTTTTGTTCTTTGGATTAGACAAAAAAAAAGTCCACTGGTTTTCGCTTTTTGAGCCTTCAAAAGTACAAGTGGACATCCGACCTGAAAGAAAAACTAAAAAAGCACGGGTGACTTTGCTAGAAATAAAAATCCTAATGAAGGCACAGTTTTACTTAGAAGTAAATACTCATATATATTTTTTTTTTGGGGGGGGGTCCTCATTGTATAAAAAGAAAGTTTATCGACGAGGTCCTTTACAAATGATAATGTTAAACCCATATACACCATAAAGTAATAAGTGATCAGTTAGTAATACGCAAGTGTAAAAAATTCTCTCCTTTCTCAACTTAGTGTCTCAACTATGGACATAGTCTACGTCTAAATTATTTACCAAAGCACAAATGAGTGGCCTTTAACACGCTCCTTCGATCAACCCTTAAATTAACCATGCATCCTAATTAGTCACCTTAACAAGGATGATATGAAATAATTTTATCTTACCTTCTTTAGAACTCACAAATAACAGTATATTGCATCTTTTCCCCCAAGTTGCTTTGACATGAATTGCTTTTTTCTGATGATTTACAGCACCGGTTAAAATCCAGCAGAGCAATCTTACATTTTTGTAAAGATGTTCAGACACTGAATTGTCTACTGCTAGAATAAAGGAAGGTCTTTCCATTAATTTTGCTTCAACTTAATTTTCAAATGTAACCCCGATTCTGATAAACTTTTCGTATTTTCAATCAGCTTAAAAAAAAAAAAAATAATTAGTAATTGTTATTCCGCAATTTCAAGCTTTTACTTTTGACTTTGTGGTCACTCCTTAATAAGTTTTCATCAGTCTTTATTCCAGCATGAATAGTAAATTTTTTTTTATCGATTTTGTCAATTGTAGGCTGAAAATAAAATCTAATAAGGAAATTTATTCCTGTAGCTTGGTGTTTGCATTCAGCAGTAAAGACATCTAAAATTTCCCATAAAGATGCCTCTTTGCAGCGATAATTTTTCCCATGAAAAAGAAGAGCTTATTAGAATTTTAAAAATAACCTAGCTACGTAATAAGGCTCTAGGAACTGGAACATTTTGGTTGCGGTTCTCTTCAGATGGCAGGGGTTCGAGCTCTGTGTAATTAAAAAAATTTTTAAATTAAAAACCAACAGAAATAGCCACCAATCAATAAATGAAACCTCAAACGAACAGAAAATAAAACAATTAATTTACACCAACCATCAAAATAACAGGTACTGCTATAGATGAATAAATAAATCTTAAGATGAAGAGAAATCAGATGAATTAAAATGAATTAAAATGAACACATATTACCACAAAAAATAAGGTATAGGGCTCCCAAATGTCCTATAGTCTCTAGAGTCATTTGTACCTTGCCGAAAACGATTTGTATTTTGAGCATCGTTTTTAACATTTGTCAAAACATCACTAACAACACAATCGAAAACCCTTATGTTTAACAGGGCTCGGCAATGTCTACAAATGCGATTGGTGCTACTCCCACTTTCTCCCAAACCTTCTAAATGTTAGTGTAATTTGTGTTTTATCGAGAATGATATTTATTTTGAAGAGCTGGGCTTTTATTTGTGAAAAATTGCTGGAAAGAGGAAAAAAATAATGAAATGACCATAATCAAGATGACTGGAAAAGCTAAATAAAGTCTCAAGATTTTGGAATTTAAATTACGAAAGTTTTAGTTGATAATAAATTTTAATGAGCAATTTTAAAATTTGTAGATTTTGCATCTTTAGAATCAATATAAAAAATAAATTTTGTTATTAAATATATTGTAATGAAACTTTAGTTTATAAAGTTTTTGGTTTTTACGGATGAGAGTCACTCTTAACTCACAAGACTTTTTTTTTTAATTAAGATTACAGTAGTAAGGCCATATAAGATTGAAAACCTACACGCAAACCTACGC
>JAQQPU010008426.1:22371-35705 GCA_029168905.1 Artemia sp. Kazakhstan ARC1039 | reverse complement strand
TTTCGTTTTAAGCTTGATTTTCATATTCAATCTAAGCATTACTCGCTTTAAGATCTATTTATGCATTTATATTATTACTTGTTGTATGTTTTTTGCTATGATTGTTTATTTAATTTCTGTTCGTTTTGGGTTTCATTTATTCTTTAATAGTAATTTCTGGTCGTTTTGAATTTGAATTTTAACAGGTATTTGTATCTCCTGAGCTTAAGTTTAAAATGGCCTTTACTTTTCTTTGAAAAACTTATTTTTCGGAAAGTTTTTTTTAATTAGTAAGGTAAAATAAGCGTATGTTGCCTCAACATTGCATTTGTGTTGTCGAAGACTTTCTCTGATAAAAGTTTAGTCGCCTTAGCAATTAGTTTTAATGAAATTACTCAAAGTGGCGAATATTAGAAGTTTTGAAAAAAGGAGTATATTACCCTATTCAAGAAAATAGGGGTAAGTACGGGCTTGATGGTGGGTTTACTATTGTTCTTGTTACAATCTTTTTAAAGATTTACTTTAAGATTAATCTAAATCATAGTTGTCATCCATGAATCAGCTTCAAATGGTAATTTCTGC
The DNA here is from genome assembly GCA_029168905.1 of Artemia sp. Kazakhstan ARC1039. Taxonomy (NCBI): domain Eukaryota; kingdom Metazoa; phylum Arthropoda; class Branchiopoda; order Anostraca; family Artemiidae; genus Artemia; species Artemia sp. Kazakhstan ARC1039. The sequence continues at coordinate 35,144 of JAQQPU010008426.1, read as the reverse complement.
TCCCCTGAAAGTTTTTTCAAAAAGCTTTTTTTAAATATTTGGTAGCTATGGTTTATTCTTTACTAGGTTGCCTAGGGGCAACCATGATACATGAAATCTTTCTGACTGACTGTTTGGGTTCTGTACTCACGTACAGAGATTCTTTTTCTTAATCCAAGAGTTAAAGTACTACCAGTAGTTAAAGTAATACTCCAGCCTTTATCAGGATTATTAATTATTTACCAATTATCCCACCTCCTCTCTAGGTATTTCCCTTTGTACTGTTTTTTGCTCTTTTTGTTTTGTTCTTCTTGTCCTCTTGGGCAGTTTTAACTTCGTTCTTTAGCCTTATTGATTGTTATAGTTTTGTCTACCTTGCCTTTGAAATTATTTTTATTTTGTTATGGTGTTGCGTTTTACATAGTGTTAATTTAATCTTTAGTGGAATACATTTTTATGACGTTGATTCAGACCACTTAGATTTAATTGACCATTTTTTTTTGGCGATTTTGATTTTTCTTTAGTAGTTAGTTGCTTTTGGCACGCTTAAGATTAGGTTTCTTTATAATGTAAAAGGTACTTTGCAATTAAATTTTCTATCTATGAACCTAGAAGACATGTTTCGTGGTACACAGGCTACTTTTTGTATAATAAAACAATATCGAATAGGATACATGCTCACAAAGTTAGCCCACAAAGAGTAATTTTGGAGCTTCGTCATCAACCTTTCGGACTACAATTTTCCTAGGAATTAGTAAAGAAAAAATTACAATAATATTTTATCCTCATCATTTTTCTTAAGGGCTTCCTGGGTTTCTTGTTTTTACTTATTTATGTTGCTTGACTTGTTATTTAAGCCTTACCTGGACTTTTTTTCCATTATGTTTCCTTAACACATGAGTTTTTGGAAATTTCTTTGATTTATATTTCTTTCTTTTCACTATATTTCATCAAATTATTTATCTTTTATGTCTAGTGAAGATCCTGTTGTGTTGTACTTTCTTCCTTTTTTCGCTCTTTTACAAAAATCATTAAAGAGTTGCAGAATCGACCAGAGCTGCTTAAGCTCCCCTTTGAGCTTCTACAACTCTTGGAATCAAATTGGAAACAAATGAAAACAAAAGTAACAGGAAACAAATTTATTTTTAGATTCGGCAATTTCTGTGTTATGTTCACCATCGACGAATCTTCAGAGACTTTTCCCGCAGGAGAACGGTAGCGTGGGGGAAAGCATGTTTCTTCCTGTTCCAGTATCCGACCCAATGTCCAGACCAGTTATGATGTTTTTGGTTCAGAATATTGATCTTGATTCAGTGTACAGCTCAATGCAGCGTAGCGTATTCAAATCTGTTTGTAAAGCTTATGGGATGAAGGTAAATATTGCCCAATCCTGTCAGAGCTTTAGTTGTGACCCCCTCCCGCCTCAATGTTTTTGGTCACTCTGTAATAAAAAATTAAGTCAGTTAAGTCGTGGTGCTTCGTGCCACGATTTTTCCGACGCCGCTAAAATTGTTTGTCCGGTTCAATAAAGACCACGGAAATACTGACATGTCATCTAGAGAAATTTCGAACTTGATGGGTAAACACAGCAGTTTTACCGACTCCTGCCCTGATTTTATAGATGACGCCACAACTTTCTATTTGGTTAAATAATCAGCATTAAAATAGTGACATGATATGTACCGAAATCTAAATCTTGGTTGGTAAATGCATCTGTTTTACCGACTCGTGCAGTGATTTTACGCATTGCATTCGAAACGGACATTATGCTAATTATTGACAAAAACAGTCGGTAATATCTCTTGCTCCCCCCTCTAATATTTTGGCTAGTAACGACACTGGTAGGGAGTGCACATCCTGTTTTAGTGGACGCTGGGAGGAGGCAAGTGCAAGATTTCAATAGCCATCTTTATAAAATGACCAGTATTTCCATTCTGCATGGGAAAAAAATATTGTGCTCAATGTGTTTCCAGAAAGACACGTCAACTGAAAAATTATGAATTAAAAGTAGAAATGAAATGATTTATTTTTTATGGCAAAATTTGAACAGGTTTCCAAAAACTATCTCAAATAAAATATACTTTCTTTTCCGTTTAGGTAAAAATACACAGCATTTAATTGAGCATAGCATTTCAAATTTCGAACTTGCCCCCAGTTCCTCTAAATGGTGGATGTGTATCATGGTTTTTCGAGGACTTAGGTAAAGATTATAAACTGATAGGCTGATAGTTCAGTTTAGAGTAAAAAAGTAAAATAGAGAGATCAATGATTTGTTTCATGGTTTTACATATTCTTTTGTTTATTTTTTTTTTTACCAGAATTGATGCTAGTTTTTTTCCTCTTTAGGCCTTAACTTGGCTCCTTAGAAGTGTCAGTCAGACTATTTGTTTACATGACGTATTATGGTGGACTACAAGCGCACTTGTTGGAAAGGATTCAAAATCGTCCGATGTGGGTGAGCACCCTTGTACGGACGTAGTAGTCAGCGGAGAACTATGTCAAAATCTGCTTTCGTCTTTTCATTTGCTTTTACAAACGATAAGTGATTTGATGCCTTATTTACCGTATGGAAGCCCTCTTCTTCAACAGGCAGTCAAATGCTGGGCTGTGCACTTTCGAAACTCTGATCACCAGTTTCTTCATCGTAGTCTTGTTTTTTCATCCATTAGTAAAATATTGTCAAGATCAGACGAAGACTGTGATGCTGATAGCTTTTCTCCTATGACTCAGTCGATTGTGAGTATATACATAATATTATTGTTTTAGTACCCACGATCTAATCTAATCTCGGGTGATTTTTGTTTAGATTATTCCTATTTTCAAACAGTTCATGGTAACAAATTGTAAGTAAGGAGCGACTCGGCACAATAGTTAACTGAACAAAAAGCTACAAGCCTGATACAATTTACGTAAATCATAGGCAGCGCAATCGCGCTGCCTAAGTAAAGAACGATGCTGCCACAATGTATTATTATTTTTTTTTTTTGGTTCTAGACCAGGGCACTTCGTATCGAAGGATTTGTCGTAGAAACTTCGAAAAGGGCTCATTTGATTGGAAATTGGAGTCGTTAGTGCCCTTTTTAATAGTCGAAAGTGATTGGAAGGCAACTAACACCCTTCCACGCCCATTATTTCCCCAAACACATCCAATCAAAACTTCGAGATGGCCATTTTGTTAAGCGTAGTTAATTTCTAGATAGAAATTATGTTTTTGAGGAGGATACTCCCCCACATCCCTCAGGGCAAGGGTTATAAGTTATGCCCTTGGGGTATATAAGGTTTTCATAGAAAGCGTCGTCGTAGAAACTTCAAAAGGGGCTCATTCGATTGGAAATTGAAATGGCTAGTGCCCTTTTTAATAGTCGAAAGTGATTGGAAGGCAACTAACATCCCTTCCACGCCCACCATTTATCCAAATACACCCAATCAAAATTTTGAGATAGCCGTTTTGTTCTACGTAGTTGAAAGTTCTGGAAATAAGGTCTTTGAGGATGATAACCCCCTTAGAGCCCTCAGGGCAAGGGTTAAAAGTTATACCCTGGGGGCATATAAGGTTTTTATTGAAAGCTTTGTCGTAGAAATTTAAAAAAGGGCGCAATCAATTGAAAATGCAAAGGGCTAGTGCCCTGTTTAATAGTCAAAAGTGATTGGAGAGAAACAAACCTTCCTCTCACGTCCACCTTTTCCCGAGACACATACAATAAAATTTTTTAGATAGCCATTTTGTTCAACGTAGTTGAAAGTTTTGGAAATTAGGTCTTTAAGGATGACAACCCCCCCCCCCCCACAGCCTTCAGGGCAAGGGTTGTAAGTTATTCCCTCGGGGCATATAAGGCTCTTATAGAAAGCGTTGTCGTAGAAACTTAAAAAAGGGCTTATTCCATTGGAAATTGAAATGGCTAGTGGCCTTTACAATAGTCGAAAGTAATTGGAGGGGAACTAACCCCCCTCTCACGCCCACCATTTTCCCAAACACATACAATCAAAATTCTGAGATAGCCATTTTTTCAACGTAGTTGAAAGTTCTGGAAATTATGTCTTTGAGGATGACAACCCCCCACATGAGGGGCATATGAGGTTTTTATAGAAAGCGTTGTCGTAAAGAGGAGAACTAACCCCCCTCTCACGCCCACCATTTCCCCAAACATCCAATCAAAATTTTGAGATATTCATTTTATTGAACGTAGTTAAAAGCTATGGAAATTAGGTCTTTTAGGATGACAACCCCCTCAGAGCCCTCAGGGCATGGTTTTAAGTTATACCCTGGGGGCATGTAAGGTTTTTTTAGAAAGTGCTGTCGAAAAAGGGCTCTTTTGATTGGAAATTGAAAGGGTTATGCCCTTTTTAATAATTTAAAGTGAATGGAGAGCAACTAACCCCCTCTCACGCCCACCTTTTCCCTAACCACATTCAATTACAATTTTGAGATAGCTATTTTGATTTGAGATATAATTATGATTTTGAGGATGAGAAACCCCCCAAACCCCTCAGGGTAAAGATTGTAAGTTATGCCCTGGGGGTATATAAGGTTTTTATAGAAAGCGTTTTAGTAGAGACTTCAGAAACGGCTCATTCGATTGGAAATTGAAAGGGCTAGTGCCCTTTTTAATAGTCGAAAGTGATTGGAGGGCAACTAGCCCCCCTCTCAAACTCACTATTTCCCCAAACACATCCAATCAAAATTTTGAGATAGCCATTTTGTTCAACATAGATGAAAGTTCTGTAAATTAGGTCTTTCAGGATGACACTCTCCCCAGAGCCCTCAGGGATAAGGTTGTAAGTTATGCCCTGGGGGCATATAAGGTTTTTTTTTATAGAAAATGTTGTCGTAGAAACTTCAAAAAAAGCTCATTCCATTGAAAATTAAAAGAGCTAGTGCCCTTTTTAATAGGCTAGTCGAAACTGATTGGAGGGCAACTAACCTCCCTCTCACGCCCACCATTTCCCCAAACACATCCAATCAAAATTTTGAGATAGCCATTTTTTCTAAGTATTTGAACGTTCTGGATAATATGTCTTTGAGGATGATCACCCCCCCCCGCTGCACCGCCCGCGGGGCGGGGTATAAGTTACGCCCTGGGGGCATATAAGGTTTTTATAGAGTGTTGTAATAGAAACTTCGAAAACTTTGAAGGGCTAGTGCCCTTTTTATTTGTCAAAAGTGATTGGAGGAAAACTAAAACTCCTCCCACGCACTCATTTCCTCAAAAACATCCAATAAAAATTTTTATATAGCCATTTTCTTCGACTTAGTTGAAAAGTCCGGAAATTATATCTTTGAGGATGACACTCCCCCCACAGCCCTCAAACTCAAAACGAGCAGAAATTAATCTGAGTAGGGTTCTGAACCTTAGGCTTTCTAAAAGCCAGATTATAATTTTTACTTTACTGAAAAAAATTGTTTTAAATGTTTTCATTTTTATAACTTTAAGGAAACAAAAATTCATTAAGATTTTAAGGAATAAATATCAGCATATGTATAATAAACTGACAATGCGCATTTTTTTCAGTAAATTCATTTGAATTTTTTTCAGTAAAGTATAAATTATATTCTGGCTCTTAGAAAGCATAGGGTTTAGAGCCCTAGTCAGATTAATTTTTGCTCGTTTTGAGTTTGACTTATTTTAGTTTCTGTTTGTTTTGGGTTTGCTTTATTTGTTGATACTGATTTGTGGTAGTTGTATGCTTGGTAGATTTTTGATTATATTTTATTCATTTTTGGTTTAATGGAGTTCTTCACTTTTTTTTGAAAAACTTATTTTGTGCAAAAAGGTTTTTTGACTAATTTCGAGAAAGAGGGGATTGCCCCAAAAAGTCAAGGAATCTTAATGACAATTGCACCATAAGATTCGATGTATTAGAGAACCGTACTGTAGAGTAGAGGTTTCAAGTTCCCATCTGCAAAAACATGGAAGTATGTGTTTTTTGCCATTAGAAAGATCCTGGAAGCGTGTTTTATTGTTTTTTTTTTGTTTCTTTGTTTTTCCAGGGGTGATCGTGTTGATATAATGGTCCTAGAAGATTGGGACAGGGCGTATTCGAACGGAAATTAATATTTTTAGTGCCCTGTTAAGTGAGTAAAAAGATTGAAGGGCAACTAGCCCCCTCCCACACCTCTTTTCCCCCAAAACCATCTGATCAAAAGTTTAAGATAGCAATCTGGTTCAGCATAGTTAAAAGGTCCAATAACTATTTCTCTGGGGATTCCATAACCTCCCCTTCACATCCCCTAGCGAAAGCACTGTAAGTTATGAAATATGCCCGTTGTTTACATATACTATTTGTTATTGGGATGTATATACCAATAAGATTGTCCGCGGAGGGGATTTTCCACGGGGATAATGTTCCATGGGAGGAAATTTTCAGGGAGCAAATTTTCCAGGGGAAATTTTACAAGGGGGAATTTACCAGAATTCCTATACAAAATTCTTTTTATTTGTCTTACTTTCTTTTTGGTAACTCAATTTTACACGTGGAGATGTTGGGGGGGGGGATTATCCCAAGGGTGGTCGTATTAAATTCAGATGGGTCTCATTCGATTTTAAATTGAAAGTTATAATGCCCTTTTAAGAGTCAAAATGATTTGAGAGAACCCCCCCCCCCTCACGCCCATCATATCCCATAACAAATATTCAAATAAAATTTCGAAAAATCAATTTTTTCAGCCTTGTTCAAAGGTAATTATGCGTAGCAATAGCTGTAGTAGCATTAGTAGCAGTATGCAAATAACACCTTTTTTCAGAATCCCCTTCAATACACGATGAAATTTTGAACTTAATACCATCAACCGGTCCTGAAGCATTGCTGATAAGTCCTCATGACAACCTATATGGGCATAGTGTGTTTCGATTTATTTCAACACAGTTACAATATTGCCCAAAATTTTCACCTTAATATCTTAGGTTTAGTAGTAGCACCTGTAAATATAGTAGTAGCAGTAGGACACAGTTTATATAATTATCCAGTAAGCTTATCGCAGATCATTTCTGGTCTTCGTTCTCGGTGCGAACAAAAAGCTCCTCCCACTTCTTTCTTCACTTATGGATCAGTGTGTTTGCGTCTATCAATGAGAAATGGTTACAAAGTGCATTATTCGTAATAGCGGGTTTCCACTTGTTTCCGATTGTTTCGCGTCTGACTTGTCTACCCGTGAAAAGNCACTTGTTTCCGATTGTTTCGCGTCTGACTTGTCTACCCGTGAAAAGGTCTGATGCCGCTTATGTTTCTATCTGCAAAAACGTTCTCCGGAGCACTCGCACCCCGGTCTGGGTTTTTATAATGGGTGAGATAGGGAATGATCATACTGGATAATTATATAAACTGTGCAGTAGGAGTACAGTTAATAGTAGTAGTCTTAGTAGCAGTAGTAGTAGTAGCAGCAATAGTAATAGTAGCAGTAGTTGTAGGAGCAGAAGCATTAGTTAAATGATGCAAATATTGTCTTTTGGTTAGTTCAGCATCCCCCACAACAAGCGTTTTAAGTTTCAATTTTACACACGAAACTGCTCCTAAGATATTGTTGATATGCCTTTTTGACGACCTGTATACGGACGGCAGGTTGTCATCCGTACGACAGAAATATTTTCTGAAAATTTTACCTTCATACCTTCATAGGCTGTGGATTTTGAGCTAGCCAGAAGACACTGTGTATATTCATTTAACTGCTTCTACCGTTACTGTAACTAACGACACTAATGGCATTAAGTTGAAACTTTTGGGGAATGTTTCGGAGGATTTTCAATTAAACGAAAAACCTATATGCATGCAGGTATTAAAAGGCCTATAAGCACTATAGGGCATATAAGGACATAGGCAGCGGTGCTCTATCATAGCTAGTAGTATCATTGATAATACTATAAAAAAACTAACTAAATAAAAAAAAAATTATTTAGTTGATCTAAATAAAAAATCAGACAATGAAAATAGTGTGTGCAGTTTCTTAAGAACGATGTTATAAAGTCAAAATTTTCAGGAAATGTCGGGAGGGGGGGGGGGGGGTGAAATAAAATAAATGACACTATTTGCATCCATGCTGTCAAAAAGGCATGTTTAAAATATACAAAAACGACTAGAACATTAAGTCCGAACACTCAGGGATTGCTGAGAGGGATATTGAACTCAATCAAAAGGTATTATGCGCATTTATGTTGTCAGAATGTTATTTTTTCCATACCCCACCTAGCAAACGCTGACGTCAAAGTCACAAGTTAAAGAATTTAAAGAGCCAGGAATAAAAAGAGCTGAATGATGCCTGTGATGTATAGTCATTCTCTTATCCTATCTTTATTCATATGTAATATTTTAAACATTCTCCCAGGAGGATTATTTTGAGTGTGTTATCCATAAATTACTATTGAATGAAAATCTTTTTGCAAGAACCGTTTCAAACCTTGATTTCAACTTGAAGGGAATGTATACAATAATTACATGGGCGCCGGCAGGGGGGGGGGCGTGGCCTCTCTGAAAATTTGGGACCATAAAGTAATTATAAGGAAATCAAAAGAAAAAAGCAGAATATGGAAAAACTATGGAAAAATGTGTGCTGCCCCATTGCTGACTTCCTGCCAATAGATTTTGACCCTATAATTAAAGTGTAAGAGCCTAACTATTGATAACATTCAATCAAAGAATCAGCTTCTGATGGTGATCCTAAATATGTATTTGTTTATTAGTAATTAGTGCAGTTATTAGTACACAAGAAAGTTCGTATAATTAAGGAAAACACAAGGAAAACAACTTAATAAGGACCAATTTCGGTAAAAATATATTGTCAACTTTTGCTTGCATTGCCAGAGTACCCATGAGCTGATATATGAATCAGAAATGTTTACCCTGAACGGAATGCTGGGAATTTTTGTATTTTCCCCCTGAACGGATACATTTTTGTGTTTTATTATCATTTATTTATTTTTCCAGGAGTGATTGTATTTAGCCTATCTAGTTGTCGCTTTGAAAAAGATTTAATTTTTACAGTTATGTAAAGGTGTCAAATATATTGGTTTTTGGTATTCAAAATTAAATTAGAAATATTGAATTAAAACTTTTATTTGATTTTCTTAATCTTAGTTTTAATGTTTTACTTTAAATATACTACTTTGATAATGCGTTACTTTTTTATAAACAATTGAGTCTAAAGGCATTAAATATTTTGGTGTTTGATAACCAAGTTCAAAACTGTCAATATTGTTAAAAACTATCCGACCATCGCTTCGGCATTGCTCAACAGAACTGAATGCTGGGAGTTTATATCTTAGTTTTTGTAAGTAGGCTATTGTTTTGTGTAATTTTTTTAATTAATTATTTTTTCCATTTTTATATACTTGTACTTTAATTGACATACTTTTTCCATTGCCTTCAGAAAAAGGTTTGTCTCTAAACTTCATTAAATAAGAAAAACATTATTTCATCTGAAAGTAAGGAGCAACATTCAAACCTATAACGAACAGAAACTATTACGTATATGAGGGGGTCGCCCCCTCCTCAATACCTCGCTCTTCACGCTACAGTTTTTCAGCACTTTAAAAAAAAGTTACTTATTGTTCTAATTAAACGACCTTGTGTTTTAGGAGTTGTTTTTAAAGAATTGAGACAAAGTTTAAACTTTAGAGTAAAGAGCGAGGTGTTGAGGAGGGGGAAACCACCTTATATAGGTAATAGTTTCTGTTCGTTTAAAGTTTTAATGTTGCTCCTTACTTTCAGTTGAAAAAACTTGTTTTTTTAATTTAATTTCTGATCGCTTTTTTAATAATGCCAGGAATAATTCAATCCTGGAGAAAATTTACCCCGAACAATTACCCTTAACATCTCCACGCCTAAAATTGAATCGATAAAGAAGAAGCAAGACATTTAAAGAACTTTCGTATAGGAATTCTGGCAAATTCAGCAAGTGAAAATCCCCTGAAAAGTTCACCCCCTGGAAACTTCCCCATGTAAAATCCTCCCAGCCGAAAATTCCTCCCCTCCCCACCTGAAAAATGTATGCATATTCCCAATAGCAAATAAAACAATGGGTGAATTTCACAACTTAAAAACCTTTCCCCAGGGACTGTAGGGGGTCATTTTATTTCCAATATTTGGAATCAGCACTAAAAAGCCAATTCTTTTGATATATCAATTGGTATCAAAATTCAGTTTTTTAGAGTTTCGATTACTATTGAGCCGGGTTGCTCCGTACTTACAGTTCATTACCACGAACTGTTTGATTACTCATCAAAACCCAAACAAAGAGCATTGAAATATTGATCGTTTTTTCTGCGTTATCAAAAGTACTGTTTTCATAAAACTTTACAGTTTCATGAAATGCAACTAAACAAATAGAAAATGGTATTCAACTAAAGTAAGGAGCAAGTTTAAAACTTACAAAAACATAAATTACTTGGTATATAAGGTGGCCTGCCCCCTTCTCAAAAACTTGCTCATTAAACAAAAGTATTTTTAGTACTTTGAAAAATCTTATCTTTCCAATTGGAAATTTTCTTTAAAAATTTGGAAAAAAAAGCCAAACTTCACAGTAAAGAGTAAGGAGTTAAGGAGGAGACAGCCCGCTTCATATAAAGAATTTTTTTTCAAATAGGTCTCAAATCTGTTTCTTGATTACAGTTTAAAAGCTCTTTTTCTATTGAATTTCTGATTGTTTTCTAAATCATACCCAGGCCTAACCAAGATATAATTTGAGGTACCTGTCCCTTAAATCCCTGGTTAATTGCTTTTAAAATGCGTAAATCAATGATTGTACGTGTATTAGTGCCCTCCATAAAAACCTTTAATATCCCCTGGACATTACTTACAAACATTGCCCCTAATCTCTGGGGTTTGTTTCAAACCCCAAGGGCCTTTTTATATGATATTTAGACTATTTTGAAAAGAATGGCTATCTCAAAATTTCTATTAGACGCATTTCGAGACAATATGACGTGTGTGTAGGGGTGAGAGGGTAGCTGCCCTCTGATCACTTTGACTCTTAAAAAGAGCACTAGAGCGTCTGATTACCATTCCAATGAGCCCCCTTTGAAGTTTATATGACCGCACTTTCTATAAAAACCCTATATGTGCTCAGGGCACAACTTACAACCCTTGCCCTGAGGGCTGGGGAGATTTGCTATCCTCAAAGACATAATTTCCAGACCTTTCTGATAGGCTTAACAAAATGGCTATATCAAAATTTTGATTGGAAGTCTTTGGGGAAATGATAGGTGCGGAGGGAGACATTTTGCCCTCTGATCACTTTCGACTAATAAAAAAGGCACAAGTCCTCTCAATTTCGAATCGAATGAACCCTTTTTGAAGCTTCTACGACAAAACTTTCTATAAAAACGTTATATGCCCCAAGGGCATAACTTAAGACCCTTGTCATGAGGGCTATGGGGGGGGGGGAGGTTGTCATCCTCAAATACATTATTTCTAGACCTTTCAACTACGTTCAACAAAATGGCCATATCAAAATTGTTGATCGGCAATGTTTGGAGAAATGATGGGCGTTGGGGGGGGGGGGCAATAGCCCTCATAATTTCCAATCGAAAGAGCCCTTTTCGAAGTTTTACGACAACATTTTCTATGCCCCAGGGCATATTTTACAACCTTAGTCCTGAGGGCTGTTGAGGGTTGTCATACTCAAAAACATAATTTCAGGATCCTTCAACTACGTTCAACAAAATTGCTTTATCAAAATTTTGATCGGAAGTGTTTTGGGAAATGATGGGTATAGGGGGGGCATTTGCCCACCGATCGCTTTTGACTATTAATAAGGGCACTAGCCCTCTCAATTCCCAATTCAATGAGTCCTTTTTGAAGTTTCTACGACAACGCTGGCAAAGACCTGATTTCCAGAACTTTCAACTACGTTGAACAAAATGTCTACCTCAAAATTTTGATTGGATGTGTTTGGGGAAATTGTACTTCTTTCTATAAAACTTATATGCCCCCAGGGCATAACTTACAGCCCTTGCACTGAGGCCTGTGGGGGAAGTGTCATCCTCAAAGACATATTTTCCGGACTTTTCAACTACGTTGAACAAAATGGCTATCCCAAAGTTTTTATTGGATAATTTTCGGGAAATGGCGGGCGTGGGAGGGAGGTTAGTTGCCCTCAAATCAGTTTCGGCTAGCCTATTAAAAAGTGCACAATCCCTTTCAATTTCCAATTGAATGAGCCCTTTTTGAAGTTTTTGCGACAACATTTTCTATAAAAACCCTTATATGCCCCCAGGGCATAATTACAACCTTAGCCCTGGGGGTTCTAGGGGGAGTGTCATCCTGAAAGACCTAATTTCCAGAACTTTCATCTACGTTGAACAAAATGGCTATCTCAAAATTTTGATTGGATGTGTTTGGAGAAATGGTGAGTTTGAGAGGGGGGCTAGTTGCCCTCCAATCACTTTCGACTATTAAAAAGAGCACTAGCCCTTTCAATTTCCAATCGAATAGGCCCTTTCGGAAGTCTCTACTAAAACGCTTACGATAAAAACCTTATATGCCCCCAGGGCCTAACTTACAACCCTTGCCCTGAGGGGTTTGGGGGTTTGTCATCCTCTAAATCATAATTTACAGAACTTTCAACTACGTTGAACAAAATAGCTATCTCAAATTTTTAATTGAATGTGTTTGGAGAAATGGTGGGCGTGAGAGGGGGGTTAGTTGCTCTCTATTCACTTTAGTCTATTAAAAACGGCACTAGCCCTTTAAATTTCCAATCAGATAAACCCTTTTTGAAGTTTCTACGACAACACTTTCTAAAAAAAACCTCATATGTCCCCAGGGTATAACTTAAAACCCTTGCCTTGAGAGCTATGAGGGGG
>JAQQPU010008426.1:0-21286 GCA_029168905.1 Artemia sp. Kazakhstan ARC1039 | reverse complement strand
CTGATTGTCAGAACTTTCAGCTACGTTGAACAAAATGGCTATGTCAAAATTTTGATTGGATGTGTTTGGGGAAAAGTTGGGCGTGACAGAGGGGTTGATTGCCCTCCAATCACTTTCGACTATTAAAAAGAGCACTAGCCCTTTGAATTTCCAATCGAATGAGCCTTTTTTGAAGTTTCTACGACAACGCTTTCTATATAAGTCTTTGATCTTTAATCCTTGTCCCGAGGGCTTTGGGGGAGTGTCCTCCTCAAAAACATAATTTCTATCTGCAAATCAACTACGCTGAACAAAATGGCTATCTCAAAATTTTGATTGGATGTGTTTGGGGAAATGATGGGCGTGGAAGGGGTGTTAGTTGCCTTCCAATAACTTTCGACTATTAAAAAGGGCACTTGCCACTTCAATTTTCAATCGAATGGGCTCTTTTCGAGGTTTCTACGACAACTCCTTCTATGCGAAGTGCCCTGGTCTAGAAACAAAAAAAAATAATAATACATCGTGCCAAGATTGTTCTTTGATGCCAAGATGATCAGGCCAATTTTATCAGATTGTTGGTTTTGGGTGGGTAACAATAAACTGAAGGAATTTTAAATATTAAGAATCAGCATAAAAAGCTAATACTGCCGGTATAGCAATTATCATGAGAATTCCATTTTTAGTTTTGGTGAATATTGGTCCAAGTCACTTTTTACTTCCAGTTTTTTTTTCACAAACTATTTGATAATATTCTCTTGTGACGAAACTTTTTTGAACCTGTTCATTTTATTTAGTTGAATAGGACAATACAAAGAAAGAGCGTCAAGTTGACAGCCGGATAGTAAGTTTAAATTTTGTTTTTCTTTCGCTATTCGATTTTTTTATGTCTGAAAATATAAGGGATTTAAGTTCGAGGGGAAGAATTGTACTGTTATGAAAGAGGTACATTTTAGATGGCCGTTATAAAATCAAAACGTGGTATCTATGCTCTGCAGGCAGGATGATTTTTGAGTATCTCTACTCCTTCTGTAAACTATTCTAAGGCATTGGAAATTGCATAAAGACAAGCTACATCTGTTATAATTTACGAAAGCAATCTTTCTTTAATTTTGGTTTGAGTTTGATTTCTTTTAAGATTAAATGCATAATAATTAAATATATTATTGATTAAACAAATTGGTCCCTTTGCCAGGAATCCTTGCGGTTTAAAATTTACTGTATTTTGTTTTATTTTGCTGGCAATTTCATTGCTCTTTTTATTTGAGAGATTTACCTATAAGTATTTAAAAATAAGCTTATTCCTACGAAAAAAATTCCTGAAATATATTCCCTTTCACCAAGCCACCACTGATATTTTGGCATTTGCCAACCCCTGTAAAATTTTCTGCCGGTGCCCTTGAATAATTATATTGAATACATTCTAAGCCAATGCTCAGGTCTCCTTATGCAACTTTAGAATTTAAGTTAGAGTCATATATTTTAGTTATTAATCCTGAAACCTGAAAAAACTGGAGAAATATTCATTATATTAACCAGTAGTAAAACTTTAGCAATCAAAAACCAACACATAACGAACTTTAAAATAACTTTCCAAAAATGAATTTTTCTAAGAAAAGTAAAGAGCCCTATAAAACCAAACAGAAATTAAATTAAATTGTCATAACAAACATCAAGATAACTTTCACTAGTATAGATGAAAGAATAATCAAATAATAAAACGAGTACTGAATTAAATACTCATATCAAACATAAAACAAACATAAAACATAATCACTACAAACTTACAGGCTACTACCCCTTACCTTTTCTAACCGTAATACCTCCAAAGCCTGCTCTTTAATTGGGGCTTTACTGAAAAATATTATAAACATTTTCTCATCTTTATAACATTAAAAAAAATGGCAGTCTGCTAAAATCTCGAATTTCTGAGATTTTTACGAAATAATATAATTGTATATTAAAAATTCAGTTTATTTTTATTAGTTCGTTCCAGTAATCTTGATTATTATAGTAATTTAATTTTTATTTTTAGTCGATATTTAGAAAATTAAACACACTATTCAAAATAAATTAAGTTTTCAAGAAAACACAAATGACGAAAAAGGTTTTAAAACTTTTACGGCTAGGGGAAGACAGCAGAAGCCAGACTCAGTCAATATCAGTAAATTCTTTTCAGTAAATTTTGTTTGTTTTATGTTTTACTTGAGTATTCAATTTAATTTTTGCTCGTTTTAGAAATTGCTTATTCTTTCGTATATATCAGTATCTGTTTTTTTTATGTTTGATAGGATTATTTATTTTAATTATGTTCGTTTTGGGTTTCATTTATTCTTTGATAATAATTTCTGGTCGTTTTAAGCTTGAGTTATTATGTGACTTTGTTTGTCCTGGGCTTAGCCTAAGTTTAATATTTCACTTTACTTTACAATAGAAAACCGTTTTTTCGAAAAGGTTTTTTTCTAATTAATTAAGAAAAAAGATATAGCCTACAACGAATGTTAGTATTTTTCAAACATTTAATTACACAATATGCATATCCTTTTTTTACGTTAAAATAGGAATCAATAACTTTATCTTCCGAACAACGAGCTATGCCCAGAGTAGAAGGCAGACAAATTAAAATATTCTATGAATTCAAGCTACCTTTTGTAATCTCAATTTATTGTGTTGATTCTATAATTTTACAACGTGGTATAAAAAGTTTATTTTCCAGGGTCCTGTCGAATGTTACTTTTATCGTGACATTACTCAAATGTACGATATATTCGTCTCTAGTCGTCAAGTAATGTTGTCTAGCCTTCTTGATCTCACCACAGAAACATTTTGGGAAAGTGCAGAGGAAGAAAGAAACAAGTCGAAGTTCATCAGCTTCAAAGCACGTGAAAACCCTGTGCCAACAGCTGTCTCTGTCTATGTTGATAATCCCAGAGATTCGGCAAATAAAGTTAAAGCAATTACATTAAGAGTAGGAGCGACAGAAGATGAGCTTGGGCTGTTACGAAGTGTCAATATTGACCATAAATTTTGTGGATGGACGACTATTCAGATTCCAGGAAGTAAGCTATTGACAAGCACTTTTATTATTTGACAAGCACTTGGTCCGACAGTACCCGTATGGAGAAGGCCCTCTAGAACATTAAAAATGCATAGAAACTGCAAAACTTGGGATTATTAAGAAAGAAACATTTTTTCTCATCAGGAACAACTTTTTCAGCCTTTTTCACCTCTCTTTTTCTTGACAAATTGCCCTGACCCTGGTGGCCATTGCCCTGGCCACTCAAAGCGAGAAATATAAGTATCGGAATTTCGTCATTTTGTTATTTCCCTATTAATTGTAATCAACATTTTACGAGGTTTTCTGATCAGGTTTATGAATAAAGTGCCTTGCCCAATCATTATCTGAAAAGATTGCAGGTGAACTAAGCAGTTGCCAAATTTCTTTTGTCTTCAAAAGCAGAATACACATGTTTGTAATTGCAATTACACAAATTACTCATTTCAAGCATTTCAGTTATTTCAGTTTTATTCCGGTAGATGTCGTAATATCAAGAATGTAGTGACTCTATCGCTCTAGATGGGTCAGAGTTGGTATGGGCACTAAGGCACTCCTCTAACTTTCAACCAGGTTTTGCAGAAATTGGACTACCTCTTTTTGGTAGATCTCCTGATGACACAAATCTAGGAATATATTCTGTTTCTCCACTCTAAATAGTCAGATTAGCCCCAGGTCCCCAAAAGGCATAGCTAGTTCTTAAATCACAAAAAGTTTGACTGGTATCTCACAGCTGGTTTTGGTAGTTGTCTCAATGACATGAATTTAGGGGTGTTCCACATTCTCTCCCTACAAAGGATGCATTGTATACAGATACCCAAAAGACCCCGAAACGGCACTTACTTTTACTTTCTGCAATGTTTGATTGAAATTAGACACCCATGTCTGATAGATGTCACGATTTAGTTGGCATCTGATGAGTGATGACCCTTCTGCTAAGTGTTCTGATGATGGCAGTTCAAGGTCTTTTCGCTTTTCTATTAAAATGTTAGACCATCTGAACCCGTAAAGAGACAGGATTAAAGACATTTTGTCTTGCTTCCCATTGAGTTTGAGTTCTGACAACCATATATAGGAGATATTTTGATGACAAGAATTTAAATTGACCCCCCCTTCTTCCCTTCACAATTTTTTTTTCCAAACGCAGTAAGACCTCATCTGAGACTTACTCTTACTACCCACCAGGTTGGGGCTGAGATAGACAATTATTTGCTGTATATATTTCAATGAAAAGACTTTGCGAACCGTCCTCCCTTCTTCAAAAATGTCGAACCAATTCTTGATCCCCAAAAGACGTAATGAAGATATGAATTCTTACCTACTAGTAAGTTTGTTTTATACCCAATAACATCGTCTGGTATATGGCCTATTGATAAAGTATTATAGACACCCTCCGACCTGGCGTGGGTTCTTACTTAGAAGAACCCACTTACTTCTTATCAAGTTGTGTTAAGATACAAAAGCCTCCTTTAATAGATGTGCTACATGTTTTAATAGTGCTCTCCTCTTCCACGTGTGTGTAAAGTGGAATTGGAGCAACTCCAGTTTAGTTTATGACCAAATGTTTATATGTGTGAACAATTTCAGAGAAACATGAATAATAAAAATTTCTCCAGAAAAAACAATAAATCAGAAATTAGGATCCACTTTCTTCTAGAATTGTTTACTGTAAATCTAAAAATATTGAATTTTCTATCTTAATTTTGAATAGGTTGGTCAATGGTTACAAAAGTTTGACGTTACCGGAGTGTAATTTCACTAAGGGGTGTAATTTCAGGATTAGGAGAGTTTTGTCTTGTTTACACTATTTAGTAAGTTAGAAAAAATGCAATGTCCAATTGGTTCTGGTAATTTACTAGGAGTTTGCCTTATCCAGTAGAAGTTTTCATCTTCGCTTCACTATTTCAAACCGAAAAAAAAATTAGATCTCTTACCGTTACCGAACTTTAGACAGTTGATCGCAAAAAAGAAAGAAAATGTATATAAACACAATAGTGTTATTCTGCAACACGTTTACATGACTTTCAACGACATTTTGACTATAACTTGGAGATTTCTCGCTCCAAAACCACTGATATTGAATGTAAGAATGAATCCACCTGAATTTCTTTTGCAGAAATTAACTAAAAAAATACATATTGGAGGTTAAGAAAATTGTAAGTATTACATAGGGTTACCCAAACGTCTTACAAGATTTTTCTGTTCAACAAAACAAAATTATCCTAATTTTGCTATTGATTTTTTTCTTTTTATTGAAAGCATGGTGCACTCTAATAACACTTAGTTCAGATTAACTAAAATGTCCACGATGATTATTAAAATATATAAAATTCCGTAATTTTCGACATATTGTACCATGAATTTGAAGCTGTAACATGGACAAGATACTGTGGGTTTTTAATTATCTTGCAATGATAGTATACAACTGGACGCTCTAGTTATAAAATGTCTAGTGGTCTGAAGTCAATTTGAAGGTTTGTTTTTCGATGTGTCGTCCTGAGAAAATTCGACCGTGAAACAGACGTAAAATATCGAACTGATTCAAATTCTGGCCATACAAAGTTGCTCAACTTAGACCGATATAGCGCATCCAGAGAGCTTTTATTGTATGGCTCTGACTGTGGCTAATATTACAATAAAAAAAAACGACATAATTTAGATTTACTTTGGGCCGAATGTTTCCCTGAATTGCAATTTAATTTCCCTTGGATCATACATGTATTCTATTGTTCATTCCTCTATTTTAAAGTGTAATTTGCACAGACGAAAATATGCCTGGAGATTGCTTAAAATATCCCTTGGATTCTATAATATCCCAGATCTTTGACCTCACCGAACACAAATGCTGTATTTCCTTTGGTATGTTCAACATAACAAAGCCAATAGTGCCGGAGACTGAGATACTATGATTTATGCTTTGCTGATTGACAATAAAATAGCCGTGATTAACGTGAAAATAGCAATTTTTAAGAATGGTTGTATATTTTCAGGATTAAACCCCAGCATTCTGCGAATCGAGCTACGTGGTCCTGATACAACCTTGAGAGTACGACAAGTCAAGGTTCTTGGACATAGTGCAGGCGAACTTCCTGTTTTGCCAACAATAAGCGCAGCTAATTTACAAATTTACAATTGTGAACAAGAAACCTTACGTGTATTTAGACTCTTAACCTCACAGGTATTTCTTTTTTTGTTACAAAGTAGAAATAGATAAATAGTGATTCCATAAATTAAATATTAAGACCTTTGAAATTGTGTTGTCCATGGTAAAGAAAAGCTTCGTCAATATGTATAGTAACTTCCTAATTTGATTTCTCCGAAGTCTAAGGCATATGCAATGTGTCTTATAATTGTGTCCTATTGTAGAAATAAAAAAGATACAGTTCAAAAATGTAAACTAGATTTAATTTGCCTGGATAACATGAATTGTGGTAGCAACCATGGCTTGGCTTTGCTGAAAAAAGTGTATCAGGTGTCATACTTCAGTTTTGTTACTTTGCCGTAGATTAAACGCTGAGCCCTTGGTTTTAAAATGGAACCTTCAAGAAAAAAATTATATTGAAAGAAAATGATTGGATGTTCCATAAAGACAAAACCCCAAATACACTATTTCTGCCTAAAACCAACTTATTCCGGATTTTTTGACACTCAGTCAAAATTGTTCTTTTGGGAGTGTGCCTTGTTTAAATGCTAATGCAGTGTTACTTTGGATCAAAATATAAAATTTTACTTAATCTATCTTGTTGTCTATTAAAAATGGGGCGCGCACAAGCGGTGGATTTGGTTTCCAGCGTATTTGATGATAACAACAATTTGGTTATTTGTCAATCACCGATCTGGCAAAAGAAACACTTGACTAATAAATGTGAAACTAGCCATTCTGCTGCGTTATTATCAATGATCTCTGCGCAGTCACTTAAATAATTAGTTTCAACCAGTTTTTGTTAACTCAAATATATCGGAACCGAATAAAAGATAGAAATTAGCACAAGTATATAACTATTCACCCCCTAAGAAGAAGAGCCTGTTCTTTGATTTGTGACTACAACTCTCTCTTCGTAATAGAGGAAAAATTCCTGAAGGATAAAACTTTAACGTATACTAACACCTGGACCATAAAGCGTCAATGGTTCGAAATTTCCCAGGTCTTTGCCTACAGCCATCTGAACTTCAGGCAAGTCAGTGTACTTCAACGTCAGTGAAAATCCACACCTTTCTAGTGGATCTAAGCCCTTTCATATCATGTGAGTTATTATCCCTATGATAACCCACATGTACATGGCGTGTCTCGATTCAGTCGAATATCGCCCTCACCGTTCTCTGAAAATTGAAATAATACCCTCAGTGTTAGTAGTAGTAGGAGGCACAGTAGCAGGAGTAAATGTAGGAGCAATATAAATATTATTAGAGACAGCATTAGTAGCATTAGTAGTAAGGAGTAATAATATTCCCATTGTTCCTTTTTTATCTAGTTCAACATTCCCTCCTCATACGCTTATTTCTTTAATAAATTTCTGAGATATTACTGATACGTCCTGTTGATAACCTTCATGCATATAATGTGTTTTGATTTAGCCGTGAGATACTGCTGATAAGGCCCTTCTTGAGATACTACTGATAAGGCCTTTTGACAGCCTGCATAGAAACAGCATGTTTTAATTTAATTTAACATACCCTTAATATTTCTTGAGAATTTCTCATTAATACCCTTAGCCTTAGTAACAGTAAAAGTAGTAGTAGTAGTATGCATATAGTACCTTTTGGTTCGTTCACCAACCCCCTCAACATGTCCTGAAATTTTCAACATAATGGTCTAGGTCTAGGTCTCATAATGGTCTCCCAAGATATTGCTTCTATGCCTGTTTGAAAACGTGCTTGCATATACTTTATTTTGATTTATTTGAAACTCCCATTAAACATTCCCTGAAAGTTTTACCTTAATACCATTAGCCTCACTAGTTGCAGTAATCGTAGATGTATTAGTAGTAGAATGCAAATTGAGCCTTTTGGTTAATTCAATATCCTAAGATGCGCCCTTTGTGCAACCTTTATGCAACCCTTAGCCTTAACCCTTAGCCTTTGTGCAACCCTTAGCCTTAATAACACTAGTATTGCATTAGTAGTAGTAGTAGTTGTAGTATTAGTCGTAGTTGTAGTAGTAGTAGTACTAGTGGTAGTAGTAGTGGTAGTAGTAGTAGCAGAAATAGTAGCAGTAGTGTTGTTTTAGTAGTATCATTAAAAGCAGTACCTGTAGTATTAGTTGCAGTAGCAATGTGAATTTATTGCCTTTTGGTCATTTTAACATTCCCTCAAGATGCCCTGAAAGTTTCAGCTTGATATAGTAAGCCGTTCCTAAGTTATGGCTGATACGCCCTTTTGCAATTCGTACGGATATAGTGTTTTTGGTTTAGTTCAACTTACTTCTCTTCATTTCCTTAAATTTTCACCTCAATATCCTCAATCTTAGTAGTAGTCGCTACAGAAACAGAAGTTATAGCAGTATTAGTAGAAGCAGCAGTGGGGTAGCAGCAGTAGTAGCAGTAGTAATAGTAGTAGTGTGCAAATATTACCTTTTTGGTCAATTGATCAGCCCTCTCATCTTTCCCTGAAAGTTCCAGCTTAATGCTCTCAATCATTCCTTATTTATGCTCTTTTGACAGCCTGTATACAGATGACCTGTTTTGATTTATTTCAACAGTCCTATCAACATTTTTTGAAAGCTTCACCTGAATGCTCTTGGTCTTTTTGAACACTAAAGGTCAAATATGCCCTTTTTCTCAATAAAAAAAGACTATGTGTAAATAATGGACGAATAGCATAACTCACAGCCCTTCCCTCAAAGGCTATGGGGTTCAACATCCCCTAAGGCAGAGTTACTGAGCCTTTCAACTATGCACAACAAAATGCCTTTCTCAATATTTTGATTGGGCGTGTTTTGGGAATTATTGGGCATGGGCCCTCCAATCATTTTTGACTCTTAAAAGGTGTACTAGATTTTCAATTTCCAATCAAATGAGTGAGCACCTTCGGAAGTTTCTACGAAAACTTTCTATACAAAGTGTCTCGGTAAAAAAAAAAATATATATATACATTGTGCTTACATTGCTTTTTTCGGCAGCACTATTGCACTGCCAAAGAAAAGTCACTGCTATGATAATTTTCAGTAAAGCTGAAAAGACAATTAGCCTTTTAGCGTCTTGTATTTTAACTTTGATTTGATCTTTCAGTTTGATTTATGTTCATCTTAGGTGTCATTTATCCATTTATTGTAATTTATGCTTGTTTTAGGTTCAACCTATTTTATGATTTTATTTCTGGTCGGTTTTGTTTCTAGTACCACTCTTCTCATAACTTTGGATAATATTTTGGAAAACATTTTTTTAAATGGACATGCATTTAAAAATCAATGAGAATTCTATCTTTTCCATAATAATTTTACTTTGGTTTTAACATAAGTTTTTGGTTGGTGACCTCTTAATATCTTCTAGATATGCAATTTAGTGTTTATTTATATCGGATTCTTGCAGTTCTTCTCAGTCGTAAATGACTCCTAGGTCATGATTATGTGTCAAGTGCACTACTTGTAAAAAGGGAATATTAATATTAAGTAGAATGTTAGAAGTTCGACCAAAATACAAACCTTTAATTTCTAATGGGTTTTAATTTGGCTTGTTTTAACAGTCAGAGTAAAACATTTATTAATCTCAATTTATTCTCCTTTCGTATGTTTCAATACATATACAAATATTTTTATGTTTATTCTTACTTGCTGCTTTATTCTTATAAGGTATTTGGAGGACTTCTCTTTGAAATGAAAAGCAAGGATCAGCCATTAAAATTCTCCCAAGAAGAGGGCACAAGCGAAGGGGATGAAGCTGGAGACGAGACGAACGATTTGAAAGAGCACGTTGTTGGTATATTATTCTCAAATTCTACTAACTTGTCATCACTTCAGAAACAAGTACGTACTGGAAAATTGCAGATAAATTACTACGATTTGAGGGTATTTAAATTATTTAAGAGTTGATGCTGGACTATAGGACATATATAAACTAGAATTTTTTGAGGTTCTTATTTTTCAACCATATTTTTTGTCCTTTTGTTGTGCTATTATTTTCTTCTCGATATTTTCTCAGCTTTTTTTCTTTATTCTAATTAGGCCAACAGTAAGTTGGGGTGCTTGTTCTGAATAAAATTAAGGGAAGTTGTTTTAAAGGTAAACTTTTACATGGGAGTTGATTCAAGGCTATTGAGTTGAAGCTCGAGCTCAAAATTTTGTAAAAGGATTAGATGACATGGTAATGATCTTCTTCAGAATGTACTGAGCCGGTGTTTGCCAGTGTTTCAGCCTCGGGTAGCTTAAATTTTAGATTAGTTTTTAAGGTGGTAGTAAAATGGGAGGAATGGGATTTTCCGACACGATAAATCCTGAGAAAAATATTTTTTTGGGGGTAGATGTTTTCGTCCTTTTTATTGTTTTATATTTCTGTTAAGACAATATTTTTGCCTTGCTCATCCATAGATATATTAGCGCAAACATTAATCTAGCTCTGCTAGTCCATTCTTTCGAAAGGGAGGATCTGTTGTGCAGTTAGAACATTGTGCACACTTAAAAATAACTCCAAGAAAGAAAGGGAAGAGGGACGGCGGCACTAGTTAAGATTATGAAAAAATAATTTCATTTGTTCATTTTGATATGCTTTACATTAAAAAGGGGTTATAGATGCTCGCTAGTCCCCTGAGAAAATTTGTGTTGCCATTCCAAATAATTAATAAGACGCACAAGCTACTAAATATTCTAAAGAAGTATTTGCTATTGCTAAAAAATATGAAATAATGAAGGATACAGACAGCTTAAGAAATGTGCTGAAAATTTTGAAATGATTTATCACCAATATACTCCTAGATAAGAACTTTCATCTTCTGGAAAAGGAACAACGCATTTTTGCTACAGATGCTTAGTTTAGCATTTAGTATAATTGTAGGTAATAACTTGCTAATTCATTTGTTCTAGGTTTGTGCTCAGATTTTCCAGGGCATAAGAATAGAATGCCAGCGTCTTCGTGACGACTGGGACTTTCAAGTAGAATTATTCCAAAGTGGAGCTGGCTGGGACGGAAGAGTGTCAGACACTTATTGTTTTGAGCTTCTATCCCAGGTTCGTTTCTTTCATTTTATTGATCTATTGGAGCGATGAAAATAAAAAAACAAAACAAAAGCAAGATATAATCGCAGTTGTAAAATTATCATCCAAATCTCTTTCTAGATTATTTTCCAAACAGCGTAAATGTTAGAGTGTAATTTTGTGTGACTTGGTGCACAATTTCTGGGTGGAATGCCAGGCAGGCATTTCACCCAGAAACTCCGAAAAATCATTTTACACATTGGGACACTTTTGTTTTCAGTTGAAGATACATGATATTGTAGATTTTCTCGATATTCGTGTTAAGATGGGGAACAGTATCCTACTATATTCAATAATTTCTGTACGTTTTAAATTTTGAGTATTCTTTCTATCATCACCTTTATCAATAAAATTAATTCAAAATAATTTTGAAACTTAACTTGTGTTGTATTTTTTTAGGGATCATTAACATGTTGTTTCTATAGGTAGTTTTGTCACTAGGCTTGTGGTCAGGGACAGAAAAGCTGTCCCGTGTTGTTCTATCTGACGTGGGTTTCTGGTCTATGCCTTTTTATGTATAAATATGTATTAGAGACCCAAAGCTGCTTTATGTGACACCATTCATTTCTGAGAAGAAAAATACACAGGAAATCAAACATTAAAACAAATGATAAATAATTTCTATGAGTGACTGCTTGTTTCAGGCATTTTCAGTGAAAAATATAAAAATGAAGATTAATCACTTCCTTTAGATTAGCGATTGTTAAGCCCTGGAACGAGTATAACTTTTATATCTACCAATTATTTTGATTTACCTATGTCCTTGGAACAAAATTATGTTTCATACTCTGATTTTTACCCTTTGTTTCAAGTATAATCTGGGGATAAAATTAGCTAGATTTATCATTCCTTGCAATTAAATTAGTAATGAATGTGCCCTTACGATAAAATCTAAATTAAAAGCTAAAACAAGGTGAGTCAAAACCGAAAACTGTAAAGGCACACTTGGTTAGGTACAAATATTGAAAGTACTGCGGACTAAAATTCTGCTTAGGTTGAAAAATCTCTTTCTATGATTCTTTGTCCATTTTAAACAAATGATTGAGATGATTGGATACATTGTTATTTTTCCTTTTTGCTGGGTCAAAGTTCAGTCGTGTATCTGGTTTTGGTCAAAATCAATCAGTTGGTGGGGCTTCCATCTGGGTTGTATGGTTGCACTTTCCCATTCTGTGCTCGGGAACTTAATTAAATATTTCCCGTATTTAGGTATTGGCACTTAGCGGTAGCTCTGTTGGTCGTGCCCACCTTTCTCGTCAAGGAGACCTTTTATGTGACCTGTTTGTTCTTCTTCATATTGGCACTGCTAGAATTCAGCGTCAAGTTCTGGCGTTACTTAGAAGGGTGATTCCTGAAATTGATCCACGAAGTCTCTCAACATTACTGAAGAATTCTGTATGCTCTTCAAAAGAAGGCTACAAGGAAGGGAATGATCTTACTAGTCCTGAGTAAGTGTTATATCACATATTATCTAGTTCCACATAATCTTGTAGACTACTCATAAAAATAGATAAATGTTATGGAACCTTTTCAGAATTACTAATAATCAGGCAAATTATTTTTATACTTTGAGTCTGAATATCCTTATTGAATAATGTCAAGCGACATTATTAACTTAACTTAACTTACGTAACGAACTTCTATAAGTATATTATATCATAAGTATATTATAAGTATATTATATACTTCTAATAAGTATATTAATGGGTTCGCCCCCTAGTTAATACCTTGCTCTTTAAGCTAAAGTTTGAATTTTGTTCCAATTCTTTAAAATGACCGCTTAATCCCAAATGCCGTTAATTACAATAAATAGCTCTTATGAAAGTATTAAGAAATATTTGGCCTAAAGAGCGAGGTATTGACTAGGGGGTGAACCTAATCATATATGTAATATTTTCTGTTCATCTTAAGTTTTGATGTTGCTGCTTACTTTCAGTTGAAAAACTTGTTTTTTTTTCTATTTAATTTCTGATCTTTTTTTAAATAATGCTGGGAAATCCGGCGTCCCCTTCATAGCAATTTCCCTTCCCCCTTTAAAACTTCATTCATGGAAGGATCCTCCCACATTTGCCCACATTAAATTATATATATATAATTTAACTTAAGAACTTCATAAAAACAATGCATACAAAAAAAACGATAAAAGTTTTCTTTTTCGTGCAATCTACGAAGTAAAAGTAACTAAAGTCATAGATCAAACTGACAAGTTCGGTACGGTCCATAGTAACCGAAAATAAAAAATACTTTTTACTAAAAACTGGCTAATGAGAAAAAATTGTAGATTATTCAGGAATGGCAAATAGTATCTGGATAAGCCTTAATACTAAAATCTTATTTCAGAAACACATTTATGGGAATTTCTAAAATCAGACTGAAACTCCTAAAAAATGGTGTCGGATCGAAACAAAAATATATTCCATTGGAATCGCCATTGCTGAAAACCATGCTTAGTTTATCTAAACATTCTTAGTTGAGAGAGCGTATTATTTACTTGCTTAAAAAAAATCCTCAGCATGGTTCGGTTTTTGATTTTTCAGCATATTTTTATTCCTTCCCTCACCCCAAAGCAGGGAAGGTAGTGACATCCTTTTCTACATAAGTGCCCAATACATCATTGTTTGAAACTTTATTTCTTGACCCCTCCCCCTTTCTTTACCGAAGCTTGACTCCATCACCGGGACAAACCCTAGTTGAAATGACTTATCGAAATCAAATATTGAAGGTATTTGTAGACATGAGAACTAGGCTTGAAAAGATGGCTTCTAGCTTCATGTGCACTTACGGGGTTTGTGGTTACCTTAAGGCCATTTTCTGTATCAAAAGTAACTCTTGCAGCTTTTATGAGAGAAATAATGCATATTAACCCTGAGCTTTGGCATTGTCTAAAAAAAAGATGGACAAATAGAAATAGAAATGGCTAGCAAAAGAGCGTTGCTATGATCACGACTAGTATTTAATGACAATTATTACATTAAAGATAATAAAACATTAAAAGGAATCTTTCCCCATAGGCAGGCAAAGGTCACTCTGTATCAGAAAGCGTGGTCATGCTCGTCAAGACCTACATTGGCCGCGCTATACAAAACATTTTGATTCAAAGCAGTGCTGTCACTTGAGGTTGCTTTACAGTTCACTTAAAAGACACGTTTAACTAGTCTCAGTTCTACCCTCCCCTTGTCATGGCTTGACATACCTTTTTGTTGACTGTTCAGACCACAGTCCGCATTTAATGTCAACGAAAGAGTTAGCAAATGAATCTGCTAAAGTTTAAATGAACTAAGATTGAAGTAAGATTATTCATACCTTCAGATAAAGTTACACTTGATATCAACTGCCATTCCTGGTCCATCTTTGCCTTATTCCATGTGCCAGAGGTATAGTACTAAAAGAATTACTGATAACTAGTAACTCTTGGCTCGTAACTAGAGGGGTCAGAAAATAGAGGAAGTCATTTATCTTTTAAGAGAAGCGAAAACGATCTAGAATTGGTTTAATGTTGATATGGGAGGGATCTTTAATAACAAGAGTCCCAATAGCCTACAATGTGTGAGTATCCCACAACTCGAGAATACGCCTTGTAGAGTTTTCCAATGAAAGCCAACAGGTGGGAGCCAAGGCAAGGAGTATGTGTTGTTCCACCTGACTGAAGACTCAGATATATTTATTCCTATATACATCTTTTCACTGTGTTCACTGTATACATATTTTCACTTTTTTCACTGTGTTAAAAATGATTAAAAAAATTTTGGCATAAATGTTCCAGGCTATTAGATTTTTTTTATAATTATGACTTGCAACCAGGGCATATTAATGACAGCTAGATTTTACAACTGTATCCCATGGTTATTTTTCTTCAACAAAACTCTTGACTAAGTGATTTATTCCCATTGGTGGCACAATCTCCAATCTAGTTCTGTATGGGAACGCCCGTATTCTTAACATAGTCCGTCCCTCCAACCAACTGAAACAGATACCGATCCATGATTATACTCTAACAGTGCAATTAAATCTACCAGTAAATCGATTATGACATTGCAGAAACTTACACAAACAGAGTTGTTTGGCTACAGACTGATCTATTGTCTAGTCTATATCCACTGAGAAAAGGTTAGTTTTTAGGTTGACAAGAAACTTTTCATGAAAACGAAATGCCAGAGCCTGTTGAGCAATGTTTTGGTTGCTTTTATTCTAATCAGACTAGCATGGTTTCAGCAAGTTCGGCCATGGCATACTTTTCACGAACTTCAGCAAGTTGTCAGTGACCGAACAGGGTATATCATGTTCAACAAGAAATGAGACAAGCCTTGCTTCAATAGTGGTTTCCTTTTCGGTTTTAGAAAGTGATGAACAAGCGGCAGAGTCTGAGAAGACGAAGCAATCCATGTAGCAAACCATGAAACAGCCTAGGCTACAAGAAGGAGTAACTGGTTTATAACCTGCTTCCTCTCGACAGCAACTCTACAATTTTGCATTCACATTTGATTTGAATGAATGATATGCAATAAGAACTCAAGTAAAAACTAAAAACGAAATAATTTTCTAAATTTTGGGAATGCATGTTCTACAGGAAATGAATGTTAGCCTATATTTGAATACAGTATTAAGTCTAAATGAAATAGTATTTTTATTTTTTAACCATTGTTCTGCATTTTGAATTTCACCCATATTTACAAGAACTTCTTTTACTTTATACTGTTCAGTCTATTGGGCTGTAAAAGTGGAAAGGTAATGCCCAAAAGAAGCAAGATAGGATAGCCCGGGAATACTTATTTACTGAATTCTTGTATAGTATTCGCCCTGCTTTGCAGTATCTGTACACCTTTACCATATCAACGGATGAAAATTACTTTTATTCAGGCACCTGACAGATGTGTAAAATATTTGCTTTTGGAAGCACGTTAATTACTAGTTTGAATTATCGCGAGTTCCGCAGTAACCTATCCAGTCATATGTCATTAGGAGTAGAGAGAAAACATTTGTCCCTTTTCCTGTACAATGACATTACTTAGTATAAATTCAGTGATAAAAGTCATTTCGCCGTATAAATACGCTGATCAAAGCCATTTCAAGGTATAATTGCGGTATGCGGTATAATCAGAAAAAAGTGCGGTTTTTCTCTCCAAACTGCGGTATTATACCGTAAAATGCGGTATAATTGGCTTTGTATGTATGCAACACAGATGCATACATATATATACAGTTATTGCTCGATTAAAGAGGTAAAATATGTATAGATGACATGAACATGGAACATGATGAGGAGAGTTCTTTTTAATGTGATTAAGGAAAATGAATAATTCTTAAGCTATTTACATCGAAATTTAGGCTAACAAGAGGATAAAGACAATTTGTTTCTCTAGTTAGGCTATTGGCTTGTATTTTGTTGTTTTTGTTGTTGTTTTCATTCTAGAGTATAAATTTGGCCCATCTGGGTATATAATACTTAATTTTGAAATAAATATTTTGTTCAATCGAATGCGTTGCTCGCAATATACTAAGCAGCCTGATTAGGGATTATGTAAAAACTTTATTTTAAACAGCGTTTAGCGGCTCAAACATAGTATTGAAAAATATGGTTTTGTTTTACAGTTCCTTTCGAAACACCCCTCCCTCAAATTTCAAAGCATTTCCATTTTACAGAATGGTTGTTTTCGACTTGCTGTTTTCTTGTATAGCTAAAGCTTTGACAGTTCAAGTAAGGAGCCGACGACCCTCTGGCTCAAAGACTACGCATACGCCTTCTATAAATTTAATTGAGAGAGCTGAAGATCAATGGTATTTGAAAGGAGCGATTGACCATCAGATTGCTCAAAGAATTGTATTAATAGTGCGTGACATGGCCAAGGTAATTTCTCTAGTTTTCTATTTAACATACTAGGCTATGAATATGGATATGGAATATTAGGCATCAGCTTACTAGTTCCGGTACCCTGGAAATTTCAAGGTATCTAGAATCAAGGTCAGATTGGTAAGACACTTTTCACCTACTTCTTCTGAAAATTTGAAAAGCTCTGGGTGTATCCTTGCCCAATTTGAATTGGGTTGTACGTAGGAAGTGCTGCATGAAGTGACACATCCAAGACAATTTGTTCATAGTTTGTTTCCGATTATTATTTTATATCATGGACCTCAGCCTTTCTGTTGCACCAGTTTTATCAAATAACAATCCCCTCGGTAACCTACATACATCATCGTAATGTTTTACAATCTTCACCATAGTACTGATTTTCAGAGGGGATGAGAATTAGGGAGCTGAACGCCTGATTTCACTACATTGAAATTGTTTGAGCAGGCTACCAGAATTATCAAGCTCTTTCTCTGATTTTTGATCCCAAAAGGTACCGACCCGGTTCTGAAAGACCTATTTTTTTTATTTTGACGATATTAATGAAGGGGGTTAATTCAGATGATTTAGTAAGGTGTTTAAAGTTCCTAGCCTTTTTATGACTTTAGGCCCTCAATTCAGACTACCAATCCGCTAGAATGAGAATCACGTTTTTAAGGGCAAAAATACCACCGAACGATAACAAGGACAACACTTCAGACATTTTATGCCCCGCGCAATGCTCTTACTGCCAGCCACTGTTGGAATCAGCTCAAGAGTGTTGCATTAAACTTATGACAATAATGCATCGGTTAAAAGTTCACCGTCTTCATAATTGTGCAAATTACTAAGAGATAAAACAGGCAAACCTTTTTGGGTAACTCAATTTAAAAAATATTTTCCAAGAAATTTTAAGCTAAAACAGGCATAATTAAACTCATATAAAACTAGTTGAATTTTTCAAATGAACACATATATCATCAATCAATATTGAGGGTAAGGGGTTGCATCCCTCAACGTATACTGAGAGCTCTTCTAAAACTCTCTTTTCCCAAACCAAACCTGGTTAGGGGAATAGCCGATAACGGGCTTTGATTATATAACTTACTTTTAATGACCAAAGTGTTAAACCAGCCCTTCACTTGAACTACGGGAGAATTGAAAGCGTGGGTAAAATCAGTTTGTACGCATAGGAAAATCAGGGAATTTATCTGATAATCATATGATTCATTGGTGGGGTATTATCCCAATCTTAAATAATAAATTGAAACTAAAAAAATTAAAACAGATAATTCCAGTCACACAAAGTGAAGTAGAAATTCCTATGAAAATTTAAAGGGGGAGTCAGCGTCCCCAGACCTCTCCATTTCCGATTGAATACGCATCCTCCAAAGTTTCTATGAACACCAGGGGAAGGCTGGGGACGAGGAAGGGGTAGCCTCCCCCTCATGTACGAAATAAATTTTGCTTATTTGGAGGTTGAACCCTACTCTTAACTTTCATAATAACAGCTTAGACATGAATATTACCGGAATTAAAGAGGGATTATATATTAATTTCCATCACCCCCCTGCCCCTTTCTTAGAACTAATTCTGCATTAAAATAAGGCTCAATGAGAGTTAAGATGTTTTGGCATTAAAATGCCCCCTTTGAGGCGCCCGCCCCATCCCTAACTAAAAAACAATCAGAGAACCCAACTTTTTTTTTTTAAATCCCACCTCCTCTCCTCTCAGTGGCACTAACATAAAAAAAAACTACTTTTAAACATTACAAAAATCTAAATGCCACACTCTACAATTTACTAAAATTATCAGCCAAAGAGTGGTCTTCGCATTATTGTACTTCTACTAAAATAATTTTTAATTTTTATTAACAATAAAATAAAATGCTCTCCCGCAGAGAGGACGTCCCCCCTCCACAGGAAGCCCCCGCTTGTAGTGGCCTTTTACAACAACAGACAAAATTTTCTCAAATTCCAATTCTGCAAAGAAGCCACTGCTAAAAAATAATATATAAAAATATGAAAAATATAAAAAACAAAAACAAAAAAAAACCTCTTTTACATTATCATTTCAGCTTATTTTTACAACACACAAAAATAAACACACTAATATTTACGAAAAACAAATAAGCTGAAATGACCACCAAACCCCATTTTTAAATTTCATTTTTTTCCTTTTTTCCTATTTTTTTTCCTTTTTTGGCTGCTAATTAAAAAAAAACAGTTATCAATAATTTTCTTTAAACTACCTTACTGGCAACGCTTTTTTCCCTCTCACTCACACAAAAAACTATCTCTTACCAATAAAAAACTCAAACTCTCTCCATTACTTACTTTCTCACTGTCTTTTTCCACCCCCCATATTTACAAATAATTCATAATTCAAAATAAAAAAAATTACTCTCTCCACTCTTTTTTTATCTTCAATAATTCCATTTTCGTCTCAATTAAACTCCTAAAACCCTCTAAACACACCACTTTCTTTCTTTTCCTTCTACTCCACACATAATGACACATATTTCCAATAATATAACACAGAGAATTTTTCTTTTTCACTTCCAAATCCGAATTTATGTCAAATTTCACCAGCTTCTTCTTTTCTTCATCACTTTGAACTTTAATTTTGTACTTTTCACTTAAATCAAAAACAAACTGAAAAATTCCCTTATTTTCATTACACTTGATGAACTCGTGGTCTAAACCATCTTCCACTACTTCAAAACAAAAAGAGCATTTTTTATCTTCATTTCTCAGGAAACGTGACACTCTATTTCGGTAAGGCGAAATCATGTGTATGACTTGAAAAATAAGCTCTCTCACTTTTGGTTCCATGGGGAAAGAATGTAGATTTCTAAAGGCATAGATTTGTAAAGGAGAACCCAACTTTAGTGGTTTAAAGCTCTCATCTACAAATATTTCAAATTGTATTTTTTTTTTTTGTAAAAGAATGGTCATGGGTAAAAACAAAACAAAAAGTAAAATAACAGGGAATTTACCTAAGACAGTCGAATTTATTTAAACCTTAAGAATATTTTGACTATCTATCCAAGAGCCGTCCTCAGCAAACTATGTATATAAATGAAATAAAATGTAGCCTACATGAAAATGGGATCTTTAAAGCTAAAATAGAAAAATTAAAAAATTCCAAAGCATGTTGCTTTTATGATGGAAAATCAGTGCAGTCTTAGTTGTTATTTAAAGACCACGGATGCACGTTGTCTTTTGCTCTTTTTGTTAACCCAAAGGATCGTAGTGATCCTTTTAAATGATCAAACAGAATGGAGGGCGACTAGCCCTCTTCACATACTTTTTTTCCCTAAAGACATCCAATTGAATATTTAAGCTTGTGATTTGGTTCATCATAATTGAAATATCCAATAAATATTTCTCTGGGAATGACATGACCACCCACGTCCCCTAGGGAAAGGGCTGTAAGTTTTACGGTTTGTCTAATGTTTACATATAGTATTTGTTACTGGGAAACATACAGACATATGTTACTGGGGGCATGACATCGCTGAAGGCATAGCTATTAGACCTTTTAATCTACTACTACTACTAACAACTCATCGCAGCACCAAGCCCTCTGAGGCCAACAAAGCTACGCACGCTTCTCCATCCCAATCTATTCAAAGCCTCCCTTTTTACACCCTCCCAGGAAGTTCCTATTTGCTTTAATTCGTTCTTTATGACGTCCTCCCACCCATGACGAGGACGACCGGCTTTCTGTTTAGTCCTAGACGGTTGGCCGATAAAAACAATCTTCGGCAATCTGTTATCCATCATCCGCATAATATGCCCTAGCCATCTCAACCTTTCTCTCATAACAGCCCTAGAAAGCGGGATTGAACCACATTTGTCGTACAACCTACAGTTTCAAGTACGGTCAGTCAGCCGGGTACCCAGAACAATCCGTAGGCAATTTCTTTGGAAAATATCTAGTAAATCTTCATCTGCTTTTCGGAGCGCCCACGCTTCAGAGCCATATTTAACCACTGTTATCACTGTAGTTTCTAATATTCTAATCTTAGTTTGTAGACTTATCTTCCTGTTCTTCCAAATTTTTTTCAATTGTGAAAAAGCACCCTGAGCCTTGGCTATTCTACTTTTAACATCTTCAGCTCCCACTGTCTTTGCTAATAATGCTACCAAGGGAAGTGAAGCTGCCCACTTGATCAATCTTTTCGTTACTCAACCTTTTAATCTTCACTAATTCCTAGCCTTAGTGACTTAGTCTTCTTAAC